>CM052812.1:2763173-2826950 GCA_028533885.1 Nasua narica
GAAGCAGATGCAGCACAAAGAAGGGCCACATGGACCCCAATGTTCATAGCAGCAATGGCCACAACTGCCCAACTGTGGAAAGAACCAAAATGCCCTTCAACAGACGAATGGATAAGGAAGATGTGGTACATCTATACAATGGAATATTATGCCTCCATCAGAAAGGATGAATATCCAACTTTTGTATCAACATGGACAGCACTACAAGAGATTATGCGGAGTGAAATAAGTCAAGCGGAGAGAGTCAATTATCTTATGGTCTCACTTACGTGTGGAGTATAAAGAAAATCATGGAGGGCATCATGAGAAGGAAGGGAAGGGTGAATGGGGGGATATCGGAGGAGGTGATGAACCAGGAGAGACTGTGGACTCTGAGCAACAAACTGAGGGTTTTGGAGGGGAGGGGGTGAGGGGGTGGGCGAGCCTGGTGGTGGGTATTGAGAAGGGCACGTATTGCATGGAGCACTGGGTGTGGTGCATGAACAATCAATCTTGTAACACTGAAAAATTAAAATACACATATTTGGGGAGAAAAAAAAATTCCCATGCTTAAATTTCATAAGAACTTTCCCTAGAAAATTAAAGAATATTCTCTCTCTTTTTTTAAAGATTTTATTTTTATTTATTTTAGATAGTGAAGGAGAGCGTGGGAGCACATGACTGGGCGATGGCGGGGGCTGAGGGAGGAAGAGAGAATCCCAAGCAGATTCCCAGCTAAGGGGGGAGCCTGGTGCAGGGCTGGATCCCATGACCTTGAGTTCATGACATGAGCTGAAATCAAGAGTTGGCTGTTCAACTAACTGAGCCACCCAGGTGCCTCAAGAATATTCTCTTGTTATTCCAAGTGCCACAGTATTGATCTTACTGAAATCTCATGAACAAGTCATTTTTTGTGTGAGAGAAACTTCTTTTGATTAAGGTAGATGTGAGAGATGTGAAATCAAACTCAGGGAATAAAACGTATTTTTCACAATTCATGTAATTAGCAAGAGATCAATTAGACACAGTGCCAATAAACATTTTTTTTAAAAATACATTTTTTTCCATAGAAGCATAAATATCTCTTTTTAGATACTTCAGGACAATATAACCGGGAATCCTCTATTGGTTAAAATCCCAGAGTCCTCGGACCGAAGACGTGCTCTGCTCGAACAGGGAGGAGCGACTCATCTCTTTGAGCACAGAATTCACCAATGTACAATTATATCTCAGCTGGTCTGAGCTTTATGTAGCATTTCATGTGTAGCATTCCACTGTCAGAGTGCTTACTATGTGCAAAGGAGCATGCGGGGTGCAGAACTGAGTAAGAAAATCAATCAGATGTGGGCTCTGACATTAATGGCTTCTAAGTAAATGGGTTACTGAGGCTGAAACAGGCCAGTTTTGCTTACAAGGGACGGATGTCTGGTACTGTAATATACGACACAGTACGGTGCTGATGGGTCAGAGATGCTTCTGCCTCAGGCAGTCAGGCCCACCGCTATGAAGAAGGTGACCCTTGAGGTGGCTTCCCAGGTAGAGGAAATCAAGGTGCAGAGTTTTGGGAAGCCAGAAATTGCATGCAGAAAGCTATGAAAAACTTTCATAAAGGTATGAAATTAAGTAGTGTATTTGAGAATAACCACGAGTATGTGATAAGTCACATACAGACAAGGACAGAAGTATGGCAGGTTGGGACACCTCAGTGGCTCAGTCAGTTAACTGTCTGCCTTCAGCTCAGGTCTGATTCCAGGGTCCTGGGATCCATGTTGGGTCCCCCACTCAGTGGGGAGTCTGCTTCCCTCTCTTTCCCCACCCCCTCTCAAATAAATAAATAAAATCTCTAAAAGAAACAAAAGAAGAGTGGGAGGTTGGGTTTGGGCAGATTGGGTAGGACCATGGATACCAGCCCAAATCACCTGCACTTCCCTTCTGGAAGTTTGCCAGCAGTTTGAACAAGAGAGTGGCATCGTCTAAACTGAGCTGTATAAACTCATCTGAACACTGCGGTGAGATCGCTGAGTAGAGAGTAGCAGAGGACAAAGCTAAGAAGTCAGACATGACTTCAATTTTACTTGAAGATGAATACCCAGGGTGATGTTGGCGTATAATGAACTAAAGAGACAGAACTGTTTTCTCTTCAATTAGAGCAGCATCGGCATGACATGACCTTGCGGCCACACAGAACCTGTTGCCTGAGAAGCACACTTTGTGCCCTTCATTCACCAGCATGTGAACCCTGACAACAAAATCAGCTCCCCCTAAATGGTAGCAGAGAGCTAAGCTGCATTGTTACTGGGCCCCGCTGCCTGGTTTCTGTCTGTTCGCTCAGCACTGAGGGACACACGGCGTGCCATCTTTGACCTGGGCAAGGTTGTTCTCACCATGGTTAGAGTGGGTGACGCCTTAACCCTGGCTACTTAACTTGGTCAGATCTAACCACAGGTACCTGTTTTTGTCACTTTATGAATCGTTTTGACGTGAGGAGATCATTTCTAAATAAATTTTATTGATACCTAAAGTGCTTGTAACTTGAAACAACATGGAGAGAATATGAATTCTTGAGAGCAATCTGCAGGAAGGCAATGCGATCTCGTAACTATTAGAATAGTGGGGTGATCCTATCGGATGCCATAGGAAAGTACCATTATAGAAAATATTGTAGGTAGTTTGATTGAACGGTCACTTCACTTAAGTATTTAAAAACAAGGAGAAATAGTAATATTGAATATTTATTTACAAGTAAAGCTGATTCAGACACTATGTTAAATGCTGTGCATGAAGGATACTTTTAACCTTCATAATGACTTCATGGGCTAGATGTAATTCATAAACCCATTTTGCAGTTCCAAAAATCAAAGCATGCAGAGAATTTATTATTGTCAAAATCAGAAAGCTGATCAACGGAGACTCAGCTAAAACAAAACCTCTCCAATGATGAACCCTGGATTCTTAACAATTCTCTTATGGTGTGTTTCCCGGTATTCAAGTATCTTACAAGAACTTCTTGCAAGCCACCAGATGCTTGCCGCTGCATTAATTTCCTACAGGTCCCAGGCTATGCCATAACTCCATAACTGTGAGCTTTCAGCTCTGCGTTCTTGGGACACCACATTAGCAAAGGGACTCTGAAATGCTGGCATTACCTCTTGACTTAAGGTACCTAATATATCAATGATGATGATAATGATGGCATACTTATCGAAGACTTAACACATGTTGTAAATAGGTCTTGATCCTTTTTAAAGCCACATAGAACATATGAAAGCAGTCTTACCAATGGTCATGTGGGAATTGAAATGTTTTTTTTTTCTTAACTTGAAAGTATTCTCTCCTTTCATTGTCTATGTAATTCCTGCTCAATCTTCATGCTTAGCTTAGAAATCATTCCTCTAAGCAACCATCATGTCAATCACTGGAGTGCCCATCCATCCCACCTTTGTTACATTTACACCCTATTTGGTTGGCCCCCATTTGTGGTTTAAATGACTCCAACCTTCTCCTTTGTGTCTAAGGAGAGCACCAAGAAAGTGAGGGCTTGCCCAACTTGTACTATTTCCAAACAACAATGGATAATAGGTAATAAAGATTAAATATATCAACAAGTTGAGCCACAATACTATTATCTCTTTATCCTTGGGCATTCAGATTTTAGACAATTTCTAATTTAGGGCAGCCCAGAAGAGCTGGAGTAATATCCTCTTGGATGCTCTCTTTTCTAAGCTACGGTCATGAAGGATGCTAAGGGTCCTCCCTGACAGGGGCCTGCTTCACCATGTTCTGAATCTGGTGGCCCATTTTTCCATCTTGTAGCTTCTGAAGCCATGGAGATCCTCAGTGTGTAAAAAAGCACAGGTTGGAAATGGGGAGAAGCTAAGCAGACATAATTCTCAACTTTCCATCAACAAATCATTCAAGGAGATATTCTGGAATTTTCTTAGGGGCCCTGGTGTAATTTTTATGGATCGCCTACTCCGGTGTCCTCAAGAATGCATGTCCTTTCTGCTCCCTCTTTACTGCTTTTTTGGATAAAGTCTCAAATAAACTACCTAACCCCAATTCTTGACTCAGGCTCTGCTTAAGAGAGTTGTTAAGCTAATTAACAACTCGGGGAAATATAACACCTCTTTTTATCTAGAGTAAATTAACCTGTACCTTCCAAAACTTCTTATTCTCACTACTCTTGGGACCTGAACCTGCATTCCACTTTGCTAGAGACTGGACGGTCCCACAACAGCTGCAGTGGCAGGATATGACATTGCTGTTGCAGAGACAGAACCACTTTTCCCACACGCACCCCTGTCCACATCCGTACACACAGCCCCCTCGCACAGCCTCGGGCCAGTTCTGCTTCTGACTGCACAACCCTCCCTCTGGACCCTGACAGGGAGCACCGGAAAACAGGGTCCACTGCAACTCAATCTCAAAGGAGACATCTCTTATTATTATCTAAAAGGCCTCTAATTCATTAGCATAGCTGGGCAGTCTTTGACTTCTGAGTCATCTAAAAAAAACTATATATCCTGGGTGAATGGTACAAGTATAATTTTAATCGTTCATTATGGCTAAATACAGCCCAAGAAGGATCCAAAAGCTTCCATGTGCTTCCACTGGGACGTCAGAGAAAAGATAATGTGATTTTTCTCTAACGAACCAGTGGAAAGAGAAATCTATTTAGGAGCAGTAGGAATTGGCCAAGGGAAGGGGGACTGGGAAACCAGTCCGTGAGATAGAGGGCAGAAGATGGTAAGTGAAGGGGGAGTTAGCAAAGATAAAGGTGTCTGTGGGGGGCTTTCAGAAACCAGACAGCCCGAACTAGAGCTGGAGCTGGATGAAGAGAACAAGGGCAAGAAAGGGACCACAAAGAGAGGAGGAGTAAGGATGCTAGGACATAAGCTTAAATGACCATGAACAGCAATAATAAAGCAGGATGGAAACAAACAATCCGGTGAGAAGAAGTAAGGGATTGTATGCTCAGCAACCAGACCTATTATGAACCCAAAGTTTGCTTCTGTGTATGTAAAGGTCGGACTCAGCGTTATGGCATTTGCGCAGATGAAAGCCCAGAGGAAATCCCAAACACTGTTTACTCCTTAAGGATGACTTCAGAGTTAGCATTCACTGTTCACAACATTTTGAACACATTATTTTCCCCACTTGGAAAATGTAATTCCTAAACTCCCTTTACCCCTCTCTGCTTTCCTCAGTCCAAGGTGGCTGGGAAAAATGAGGCTGATGTTTTCTCAAACCCAAGTGTGCCAGCCCCTGGGAGTTTCCAAAACAGGAATACAGGAACAGTATGGCTCTTTTGCATAAATGCAGGCTCATTTACAGCCTGCATAATAGCTCTCTCCAAGATAAGACACTAAAACATATGGATTTCTCTCAAACCCTTACCTCTTTTTTCATATCTTTTGAATTTACTTTGATTTTTTTCAACTTGCATTTTTATAAGGAATTATATGTGGTGCTTATTTGATGTGTGTGTGTGCACTTTTATGATTTCATTTTCAAATTTGAAATACATTATTTTTTTCTCACTCTTGTCTGAATTCTGACAGGTCTCTTTTCCAATCACACTTCTCCATCTTATTTCTGAGATTTTAGCTTTGATTTATATTGTTCTCATAGCTTCCATCTTTTTAAAGCTGTTTTAGCTTGTTTAAAATATAGTATTTGCCTAAAATTATGATCAATTTTGTGGGTGAGTTTTGTGTATGTGCATTATCTTTAGAAAGATTTTATGTTTATTATTCGCTTTTTATTCATAATAGCGTTGGGGTTTTGTTTGTATATGTCCTTCTAAAAGGACTAAAATACAGGCATAACCACTAACCTTATAAAGGTTATATAGACACGCAAGTGTGCATATTACCTTCCATAATCCCCAGCACACAAGTGATCATTCTACATGATCAGTTTTATTTTTGCCTTTAAAAAACTCAAAACAAACCTGTTCAAGTCTTAAAGGCACTTTTTCTGCCCCAGGCCCTTTGGTGTTGATATCCTGACCTCAATGAAACAGCACCTCCTCCCTTTCTTCTGTTCACATAAATCTAAACCACTCACCAACTTTTCAACACTTCGACCTGAGAGCACATCATCGTTATTATTTGACCACAATCTATCATGCTAAAGGCAAGTGACTTGTTCATATAAGAGTATCTATAACTTCTCCTCAAAATTATTTGAAAATAGAACAATTTCCTACTGATCAAAGATTAAATGTGACAGAAGTCTTTGGAAAAAATATATTTTAAGGGAAGCCATTCATTTGTCATTACAATCAATCCAAAAATACATAAGGTAACCTTATCTTTGGAGCAAGAACTATAAAAGTAATTTTTGTTGTTATTTTTATTACAACTCAGAAAAGCTAAGTCATCATAGTCTATTATTTGGCTGTATGCCATACTTTTTGGCATTTTGTAAGTAAGAGCCATGAAGAGCTGAAAATATTACATCTTTCAGTCAAGCAACTGCTGACATCAACTGTTAGTTTCATTAACAATTGATAAATACGAAGAAGAAATTCTGTATGCTAACTATAGTTATGTAGAAAGGCAACATTTATTGGGAAAACAAAATATGAAAATGAACTCTATTCAATGATAGGCTGTCAGGAGCACTTGGAAACTAAATAATTTTTAAAAATATATTTTTCCTTTGAAGAACACTTTGCAATAAAGTGGTGCCTGTGTGTGCATGTGTTCACTGTATGTGAGCTTTTACGTTGACATAGTCATTTACTTTATTATTTTTAAAGATTTTACTTATTTATTTGAGAAAGAGAGAATGAGCAGGAGGGAGAGGGAGAGAGAATCTGAAGCAGACTCCGCAGTGAGTGCAGAGCCTGATACAGGCTTGATCACAAGACCACAAGATCATGACCTGAGCTAAAACCAAGACTTGGAGGCTTAACCAACGGAGCCACCCAGGTGCCCCATGCAGTCATTTAATATTATGAAATGCTAATGCATAGGAGATCTTCTCAAAGAGGGAAAAATAACTAATATGAAAGATAAGGAGAAACAGTCTTGTCTAACAGCTGACTTGGTTTTTTTCCAGAGAAATGATCACTTAAATAGCTTGGAAATGCTGCAAATCTGTGTAAGATTCCTTCCTTCTTTGCAAAGTACACTTATTAGCAAGCGGATGATAATCTTCATCATGTCAGATAGCCAAAAATGCAGTAATGAAAAAAATAAAACAGAATTTTAAAAAAGCATTGGGGAGCAGGAATTCATCGTCCCTGGATTGACTGGCTGATTACATATTTCTAACTGAATAACCTACTGAATTTATGAAATGAACACATTTTCTACAGATATTGCACAGGAATGGACCACTTTGAGCTGTGTGTCGCAATAACAAACCAGCATGCATGAGGGAAAAGGTATAATAATTTCTCTTTTACCAATGAATCAAGCTCGGCACATTGTTTTTGCTCAAGGTCACAGCATGTGTTTCGGGATTGTGCCAAAAAAGTGGCCGCTTATAAAGTGAAAATTTTTTTTAAAGATTTATTTTTTATTTATTTGAGACAGAGAGAGAGAGAGAGAGAGAGCATGAGAGGGGAGAGGTCAGAGGGAGAAGCAGGCTCCCTGCGGAGCAGGGAGCCCAATGTGGGACTCCATCCTGGGACTCCAGGATCATGACCTGAGCTGAAGGCAGTTGCTTAATCAACTGAGCCACCCAGGCACCCTACAAAGTGAATTTTGAGAACAAAATAATGTAAGGTACTATTTTTTCAATTGAAATACATTATTTGTTTATATATTTTTGTGTATCAATTCTATATGTATATCTATAATATGTTTTTAATCCTTCCTTTAATCAGTGTCCTCAAACTTGAATAGTATATGGGTGATTTCAACAACATATAATTACATTGTTCCCTTAATAGTGCCTGAAATTATAGTTATTTTAGTGTTAATGTCACATGTATAAATTAAGTTTCAACACCTTATAGACAGTGCTTATTCAGCTACAAGACAAAATAAATTTTACAAATTAATCATACACAAAATTACAAAAGCATGTAAAATTCTAATTAAGAACAATATATTAGCATGATGAATGATTATTTTAATTGGAAATAAATCACCAATTTAAGACATAAATTAGAAAAAATCTTGTACCATGTTTTGTTGTTTGACCTTTTTCTTTTCTCTGACTTCAGTGATATTATACTTTATCTTTTTTTTACATTTCTCTGCCATACCACATAAAATTAATAATGCTAAGTCTTTGTTTGCTAGGGAAAAATAAAAGTCAGGGTTCAAACTTATCAAAACTCCATTACGAAAAAATTGCCACTTTTGGGACCTGCCATTTATTAACATAAAAACTGTATTTTCTACCAATATACCATTAAACTTTAGTGTCAATGGAAAGTATGTTAAATGAATACCTAATCCAAACTTTGTTTGGGGAGCAAAAGACCTAATACATATGTAATATCACTTTGTAAGAAAATACAGCAAATTGATACATCTCAGTAGGTGATAGATTCAAGACCTGTACCAATTCAGAATGTAAATCAATGCTGCTATTTTAAGATTTATTTAAGATTTATGGAGGTATAATGTGCATAGAGTACAATTCACCAACTTGAAGAGTATAATTTGCATAATGTCTCCAGTTTGCTTGTGTTTTTTTTACCACCCGAACAATCCTGCAATATTTCAGTCATGACATGCATAGAAAGTTCTCTGTGCCCTACTGCAGTCAAGTTCACACCTTGCTCCCACTCCTCATTCTCTGTTATTATAGTGTGACTTTGCTAAAATTAGTACAAATGGAATCAGAGCAGGTGCTGTGGTTTGTATGCATCTTTGTTCATCTAGCTGACTGGTTTTGAGATTCGTCCATTTTATTGCATGTATCACTGGCCTGTTCCTTTTCTTTCCACTTTCTTCCTTTCCAGGTCCCAAAGAAGAAAGCTGTCATGCACATATGAGTAAATGTCTCTCTGTGGACTTATTTCTTTTTATTTCTCCATATCACACGATATCCTAACCTATGAGAAACTACACTCTGTTGTCAAAGTGGCTAGAGTGATTTACATTCCCACCAACAGTGTATGAGACTTCTTCTTGTCCTATGATCACAACTCTTAGGGCAATTTTCTATTTTAGATGTTCTGGTAGATGCATAGAAAAATATACTGTGGTTTTCATTTTGTTTCTTTAGTGACAAATGGTATTGTGCAAATTTTCCTATGTTATCTTGGTCATTTAAAAATAGTCTTTGGTAAAATGAAAACAAATATTTATTCATTTTTTTATTGTTGGGTTTGTGCCTTTTTAATATTGGGATGTGTTTTTTTTATATGTTCTAGAAGCAATTCTTTATTGGATATATATTTGACAAATACAATCTACATTTGTGACTTTTGTTTTACTCTTTATAAGTGTGTATTATTTTAAGAATGAAGTTTTAAATTTTATAATTTATTTTTTTTTAAGATTTTATTCATTCATTTGAGACAGAGCAAGAGACAAAGAGAGCACAAGCAGAAGAGGAGGGTGAGGGAGACAGAGAAGCAGACTCCCCGCTGAGCTGGGAGCTTGATGTGGGGCTGGACCCCAGGACCCTGAGATCAAAACCCGAGCCCAAGGCAGACACTTAACCGACTGAGGCACCGAGGCACCCCATAAATTTTTAAATTTTAATGAAATGCATTGTATGGGTTGTTTTTCTGGTTATTTCTTCATTCTGTGCCTTCCTAAGAAAACTATTCCTATCCCAATGAGGGGGAAAAATGCTTTCTCTTTTTTTAAGTGTTATATTTTCAGCTCCTTACATATGGATTTGTGATCCATTTCTAGTTAGGTTTTACATGGAGAAAATGAGGTTTCAGTGTTTTTCAAATGGTCCGAAACCATTTGTTGATCATTATTTCTGACAATATCCTGGATAGTCATAAAAAAATACCACATGGCAATATATACTGGCGTCTATTTATGTACTCTCTTTTCAGTTCTGCTGCTCTACATATTTAAACATCCGCCCAAACCAAACCATCTGGATTTCTGTAGCTTTTTTGAATTCAGACTACACTTGGCTACACCTTTTCAAAGTTGGTTTAGCTGGTGGAGTTACTTGAGATCTACAGAGATTTTAAATTCAACCTGCCAAGTTCTAACCATAGTAGACTGCTGGGATTTTGGTCAGGCTTGTTCTGGATTTATTTTGAAAGAAGTGACGTCTTAATAACACTGAGTCTGCATAGAGCACAAGTCTGCTACATTATCTGATTTTTGTATTGCTTTTGTTGTCTGACAAAGTATTTCACCTTAATTTTTCAAGATAATTTTGCTGGATAAAAAACTGTAAGTTGACTTTTTCTCTAGAACTTTAAAGATGTTGCTCCATCATCCCCTGATTCACAGGATATCTGACGAGCAAATTTTTATTATCATTCTTATTGTTCCTCTGTGTATATGGATGTCTTTTCTTCCTACTGTTTTGTATTTATCACTTCTTTTCAGCCATTTGATTTTGGTATTCCTTACTGGAGTTTTATGTTGCTCCTGATTCATTGGGCATCTTTTACTTGTGGGTTTCTCCTTTTTATCAGATTTGGAAAAAAATCATTATTTTTTCAAATACATTTGTAATGCCTTCCTTCTTCTGTGTTAGATACAGGGTACTGAGGCTCTGTTGATTGTTTAGAGATTTATTTCTCTGTTCTTTATTTTGAATAAGACCTTCACTCTGTTTCAAGTTTATGAACTGTTACTTCGGGAGTTTTCTTTTCATCTCTATCTAGTGAATTTTTTTCAGGTGTTGTATTTTTTATTTCCAGCATTAAAATTTTTTTTGGAAAGAATTATCCACATATTTTTCATGTTTTCCTCTATATACTCGAACACATAAAATCATTTATAATGACTTGACTAGCTCTTTGAATACCATTGTTTCCTAGTTCCATCATTTGTATGATTTTTTGTATCTCTTTCTATCAATGGTCTCCCAATTATTGGTCTTATTTTCTTGCAGGTTTTTTTTTTTTTTTTGGAAGGAATGATAATATGGGCTTAGATGCTACAACTGTGAATTATACACTATTGTTTGCTTAATTTTGTTGTGTTCCTTTATAGAGTGTTACATTTTATTCTGACACAGAGCTAAGAGACTTGGAATTAGCTAGGTGTCTGTGAGGCTTCTTTTATTAAGTTCTGTGAGGGTGCCTACCTTGTTACCTACTTAGGCAACATGCTTCTGAGGACTTTATTTGATGTCTTCTTCTGTTATAAGCTCTTTCTCCCACTGGCTTTGGAAAGAAAATATTGCCAGCCCTCTGTAAACCAGAAAAGGATCTACTTATCCTGTTCTGTGGATTTTCCTGCCTGGAGTAGTTAGGTACCTCCTACCAGCACACACTTCAGTGCTTAGCCGCATATTCTTGATATCTTCAGGCATATCTCTGGACTCTCTCTGTTGCCCGCTCACCTCCAGAATTCCACCCATTCCGGCAGCCCTGCTCTTTGGGATCTTAGAAATCGGTCTCCTCAACTCATGATGAATGTCGGGTTCTCTGGGTTTCACTTTTCTGGGGTTCATGCCAGAAACCACCCCCAAAGCAGGTGCTTTCTATAGGCTTACCTGTTCTCGTCTCAGGAATCACACTGCACGGCCACCTGCCACACCATGTCTGAAAACCAGCTTCCCATTGTGTGAGTGTCTGGATTTTTGAGGTAGGAGAGTAAGTACAAGCATTGTTATATGATCTCATTCTGTTGTTTTAAATTGTCTGCTTGCACATCTGTGTTTGCTATGTGAGCTACTGAAAGTGTATATGTGCACAGTGGGCAATGTTTTCCGGCTCTTACTGGATAGAGGCTGGACAATAAACACACCAATTGGGGCAATGCAATATATAATATGGTTCTGTAATGTCATATTCAAAATTAGAAAGAGTATTAATCATTTGTACATACAGTCTTTTAAAAAGATGGAGATTCTAATAATAACATGTGAATTTAAGCGTTTTTAAAAAAAAAAAAAAAGATGGAGAAATTTCATGGATCCCCAAGCACATTCCTATTGGGTTGGGGAAGAAGGAAAAGAAGGCCCCTTCCAGTAGGTACCTCGCCACAGTGAGAAGGTGAATCCCGGTGTAAGCAACACTATTCAGAGCCATACTGAGTCTCAATGGAAGAAGTTACTGTTTTATTAATATTAATATGAAACAATTAGAAGATGGTTTCCTCTACTATATTATTACTCTCTTCATCATTTTAATATGTGCTCATTTAATGTCAGGGTGGGAATAGTACCAGGGAGACTTCTATTCTTGGAATAATGAATGTCTCCTGCTTTTCAAAAAAAAAAAAAAAATCAATATTCCTTACTTGAATGATTTTTTTTCTTTCAATCATTTTTTGAGAGTATATATCTTCTCTAAGAATTCTTTTGATGAAATAAGAATAATTATATTGGTCTCAGGAGGAGGCCATAAAAATATCATAAAATATCTTCTTGGTGGAAGACTGAAATATGATACTTTCTTCTTTACCCTCTAAGGAAGGTTTTTATAGGACTACATAAGATGAAAACTAGTCTTTTGGAAAGAGTGATGTAGAAATAATGTAAATAAATAAATAGAGAAAAGGTACTGTGTGAATAGTATAAATCAATTAAATAAGTTTTTCCCAAGGAAGCTCTTAAAATGTAGGCTTTGCATTTTGGAGCTAAAGATAAGAGATATGTGATATTTTCAGGTAGAAAATAGAAGAGTAGCAATTGAACAAAAACGTGTCATTTACCCAGCATCTAAAATTTCCTCAGTCAAAAAAATAAACATAGCAAGCGATATGAAGAAATAAGCAAGTCATAATTCATAATCAAATATACCATGAGAAATCCAATAAATTACAGCATATGAATAGGGTTTTAAATAAGAGGGACAAATAAAATGAGATTTATGTTAAAATTTCTACTTGGCACTTGACAACATAAACAATGTTTGCCTCTCCATCAAAAGTCTCACAATTACTCTTTAAGGATCCTCCAGGCAAACTTTGTTATACTGAACTTGGCATAAAAGATATTACTTATCGTAATGCAAATGATGTACAATATCCTATCTGGGTTCACGACCCTGAGCATCAGTTGGTGACTCTCCGGTGACAAACAGCACTAATAAATAAATAAAGTGACTGCTCTGCAGGGTTCTTCTGATCTGTGACACCTGGCAATATATTATTAAAGAATCATGGTACCAGTGATGCATTGAAATAAAACACCAGAGAGTCCTTTCCTTGGTGATGTATTGAACCTTTGCAGGGTCTTGGAGATCTGAGAATGCATTTCCAAAGCCAGGGCATGGGCCTATTTGAAGAATAAAATCAATTTTTTTCCCTAAAAATTTTAAGATTGCAATGACTGCCTATGATAGCTGTAATCTTAGGCAATCCAAACTCATAAATAATTCATTTTGCTTGTATTGTGTATGTGTATGAAAACTGAATTAACTTTTGGAGTAAAGAAGCTTACAGAGAAGGGCAGACACAAGGGAACAAGACGAAGTGTGATGACGGTCCAAGAGATTTATGAAAACAGTACCTATGAGCACAGAAAGGCCGGGCCCCATACGAGAGCAAACGACCACAAGGAAGAAATGACAGAGTGAAAAGTTTTCAGCTTTAACATGTGAAACCTCTCTGTCCAAAGCATATTTTGAGGGTGAAACTAAGAATACCACAAAACAAAAGAGGACAAGGTGAGTAATTCCATGCACTTAGAAACATCTGAACTATGCAAAGGTTGTGAATTCTGTCCCTGCTGCTCTCCCGTCACTCAGATATAACCCTGTGCAGACACTGGATTTTCCTACACCAAGATGACCAATTACTGTAATCCATGCAGCCAACGCTGAAGGCTATGAATAAAATGTGGCTCACCAGAGTCACTGTGGAAAAAGGTGCGGGTTGTGTCCTGCACAGAAATGCCTGCCCGAGGTCTTGGGATGGGGTGGCCAGCGATGGCGGGAGAACCCTTCAATCTGAATGATACTGCGGTTTATAAGTCCTTGGCTTCTGGGTCCAGCCGAGGGTATGCGGCTACTTCTCTAGGCTTTCTGGACAAGGATGAGCTTTGGTCTTTCATTCCCCAAGAAGGAGTCTTTTTACAATTTTAACAAAACTGCCCTAACTCCCTAAGTTTATCTATAAACTTCAGGGGGCTGAAGTTCATGGATAAGGGAAAAACATACTGGTCATTTAATATTCCCTGGGAAACAAGTATCTAATGCATCTCGGTAGGCTTGATCGATGGAGTTTCACATCCCTTTATGTGGGGCCCACTGATGAGCAACCCCACAGGAGCCAGGAAGGAATCAGTGATCCCAGGCTGCAGCCTTAAAAGTTGTCTCTATTCCCCCCCAATACACACACACACACACACACACACACACACACATTACTAGTTCTCATCTGACTTTCCCCTAATCCCTGTGATCCCACTTCTGGGAACTGTCTACACAGCTTGTTTTCCTAAATTTAGCTTTCTACTTAACACTCAGCCTTTGCTTTACAAACCATGACCCCACCCCCCTACCCCACCCCCACCCCACCCCCCGCCGCTAGCCAGGTGAGCGTCCCTAAGGCACAGCCACACTTAAACTTTACACTCGGCTTCTTGCTTCGGGGGACTCAGGGCAATTGGTGTATGCTTGGTGTATTCTTCAATACACCACACGGGTTTGTGCCGATGGCATAGAATGCAGAGCTGGAGCTGGTGGCCCCGAGCCGTTTCCAAGTAAGCCAGGGACAGGTCATGGAGAGTCAAGGGTTTCTCACAGAGAATGTAGGGAGGTTTTAGCAACAAAGGGATCTTGATGGACTGGGAAAAAGCATTATTATTTTTTTCTTTTGCCAAGAGCATAAAAGCAATTAAATATGTTGGCAACTACCACAGCACATATGGGCAGGATATCAGCCAAATATGGGTGTGGGTTGGTTCTTCTTTACTCCATCCTTATTCCAGTGCAGTCCCATTTCCTGGCTGACATTCCAGATTCTTTATTAGCATCGTTCTTTCATTTTCTTAATTGGCAAAATCTCAGTTCCTTTCGTGGCTATAAATTGTGAGTCAAAATATTTCTTACATATGTTTTTTTTTAGATTTGGCTTCATTATTTAATTTGGATTTCTTCTTATGAAATAGAGTTTCCTGACTAATTACTTTCTGGTTTGATCTAGCAATCATATAGTTTTTATTTCATATTTCTGTTTTTGCACCCCTGCATCTACTTTTCTCTTCTGTCTAAAAACAAAATCACTTTCCCCCATCCTAAAATTTTCTTTTACCCCAGCCAAGATACAGAGAGGTGTTGAGCACATTTGGAGCATGAACCACAGTTTGATGGACACAAGGGTCATTGTAAGGACAAGTAATTGAAGGCAGACAGATGAGTCACAGTTAAACTAGATAATTGTTCATATGATGAGTAATAAGAGCCGGTCATTGCATTTACTGAGATAGTTTTGATCTAAAGCAAGTATCAGCAAACTACATCCCATGGGCCAAATTTGGCCCTCTGTTTTTATAAATGTAATTCTATTGGAACACAGCCATACCTACTAATTTATGTCATATTTCACTGTTATTATGCTGCAAGGACCAACTTGAATACTTGTGACAGGGACCATATGGTCTTCAAATCTAGAAGATTTACTACCTGGCCTTTTATAGGAAGTTTGCAAACTCCTGGTCTAAACTCTCTGTCTATGACTTTCAACACTGTCTATATCTACCAGTCTTGCATATCCAGCCATGCACTCCACTATGAGGTACGAACTTTGATAGAAAACTCCTTATTTTATATAGAGAGACAGAAAATGGATTAGTGCTTGCTAATTTATATATACATCATATTATTTTTTTTAAATTTTTTTTTAAAGATTTTACTTATTTATTTATTAGGAAAGAGAGAGAGTGAGAGAGAGCATGAGAAGGGAGAAGGTCAGAGTGAGAAGTGGACCCCCCATGGAGCTGGGAGCCCGATGTGGGACTCGATCCCGGGACTCCGGGATCATGACCTGAGCCGAAGGCAGTTGCTTAACCAACTGCGCCACCCAGGCGCCCATATTATTATTTTTTAGTCGTCTTCTGCCCTTGCTAGACTGTGAGCCTCAAGAATAAATGAACTCCATTTAACATATGCACCCATCTGACTCTAACAGGTGATACTTTAAATAAACACACATTCAATGTATATTTAATATCACTCAGAAACATGCCATCCCTTTAAAATACGCATTATGGAGTGAATACCTACATATCTCCAAAATGAATATGTTGAAGACTCAACACCCAATGTGATGGTATTTGGGGGTAAAACTTTTGGGTGGTAGTTAGATTTAGATAAGGTCATGAAGATGGTTATCATCATGATAAGATTAACGCCCTTTTAAGAGGAGATAAAGATCTCTCTCTCTCTCTCTTTCTTTCTCTCTCTCTCTATGTGAATGAAAAGCGGTCATCAGCCAGTCAGGAAAAGGACCTTCACCAGAACCCAACGACCCTAGCACCCTGATCTTGGACTTCCCAGCTTCTAGAAGCAGGACAGAATAACTGCCTGTGGTTTAATCTACCCAGTCTCGGCTACTTTGTTAAAGCAACCTCAAGAAACTAAGCATGTAATCTAATAACTGGTTATTTTGTCATTCTTGGTGTTGAAAGAATGATATTATTATTAAATAAACAGTGTTATTAAGTGAAATTGATGATCATTTAAGTTTACAGTTAAATACACCCTTGGGAAGTCTAAGCATTAGTGACATGAAGACATAGGCAGGTTTTATTTGGCGGTAAATTATCCGTATTGGAGCAAAGGATCTAGGAGGAAAGTCTACAGTTTCTAAGATGATACCCATCCCACTTTAAGCATTTATAACATGTGTTCTTGTTAAATAATATGATAGCATTAGAGCATGATGGTACATATGTTTTGCCTCTTGGCTTTTGAAAATTAGAGTACCTTATAATGAGGTCTGAGACATATTTGAAAGAGTATTAAAAATCAGATCTGTTAAACAATGGTTGGATGGCCTAAATTTTCTATTTCATATATTAAGATGACAATAATTTATTGTATACCAAGTAAATTCTAAGATACACTTGTGGATAAAATGACCATTATGTATCCAATTCAGATTATTAATTTATCTTTCCCTTTGTAACCAAAATAGAATATTTGTTAAAATGTTATTTGGATTGCTTGCCTATGTTGAATTAACGGACAAAAATGAGAAAAAAAAAGAGAAACACAGATATTTTAATATTTACTTTCCTTCTGGTTCTACTAGTGGTTTTCTTCACATAATTAACAAAAGCACTTATTTTTCTTCTGGTTCTGTTAGCAATTTTCCTTTCATAGTTAATGAAAGAGCAATTATTACAATGAATAATGCCAGCTGTTGGGGCACTAACTCCACTACCAGATGGCCAGTTGGTTGAGCAACTGACTCTTGGTTTTGGCTCTGGTCCTGACTTCTCTGGTTGTGACACTGAGCCCCTCATTGGCTCCACACTCAGCATGGAATCTGCCTGAGATTTTCTCTCCCTCTGTTCCTCCTCTCCACTCTCTCTCTCTTTCTCTCTGAAATAAATAAATCTTTTTTAAAAATGCCAATTGCTTTAAAAAAAAGATAGTATTTGACCAAGTGGAAAAATCCTTGAAATCATACCACAATGTGACAATGATGTAGATAAAATCAGTTTTTAAAGACTCATTATCAAAGGTAAGAAAATGTAGTTTTCCTTACATTATGTTTTTACTCAAGTATTCAAATTCTGTTTCTTTGCTACATGGTTTCTTTTTTCCTCAAATTGCTCCAAAGAGATTTATATTCAAAATGAGTTAAAACATTTGCTATTATTCCCTTGGGCTAAATCTCTTAGCATATTAAACATCACAAATCTTAAGATGACAATTAATAATAATCGGATAGGCAGAAGGGAATAAACATTTACTAGAGAGTCACTTCAGCTCAACAGCAATTGTCACCAAAATTTTCTTACAGATTTGTGTGTCTACAGTACTGAGGAGAAGATTTCATGCCAAAGACTCTAGTTTCCACCCAGATCATTATACGCTGTCAACCACACTACTTGTAAGTAGTGTGGACAGAAACTGAAAGTAACTGGACAGAAACAAGAATGTAATTCAAAGGGGTGCCTGGGTGGCTCAGTGGGTTAAAGCCTCTGCCTTCAGCTCAGGTCATGATCTCAGGGTCCTGGGATCGAGCACCGCATTGGGCTCTCTGCTCGGCAGGGAGCCTGCTTCCCCTTTCTCTCTGCCTGCCTCTCTGCCTACTTGTGATCTCTCTCTCTCTGTCAAATAAATAAATAAAATCTTAAAAAAAAAAAAAAAAAGAATGTAAGTCAACAGTAAAAAATTTGTTATCCATAGAAAACATGCATTGAAAATATCCAAATCCCTACCCCCATAGAGCTTAATAATTTTTGCCTCTGCTAATCCAAGTTATAATTGTTAAATTAACACTTTATGAAATAATGTTTTATATTATTTTTTGTTACTAACTCTGAATAAATAAAGCTCTCTTCTCAAAGTTTATGAGTTACGTTGAAGAAGGTACTTCATCAGATAATTTTGTGCCTTTCTGTCCAATTCTGTCTATTCCTATACCTAAATATATTTCTAGGATACAAGCTAAACAATAATATTTACACATGCGTCAGATAAACATGGCATTAAAGTTCATCATCAGAAATTTGGTCATAGAGTAATGAAGGTAAATACTGTGGAGAATATAATTACAAGATAAATAGACAGAGGCTATGAGAACTCTGTCATTGCTTAAGAGATGCACATCCACACATAATACATTCATATATCATAACAGATGCACATTCCAAGATGACTGCCTATTGAGGCAGGATAAAGTACATTAAGAATAGATTATATTTCCATGAATTGCTTGCTTAGTAACTTTTAAATCAATGTTCCAAAACCACATTTTCATTTCAAAGTTCATAGCATCCCAAGAACAAGTCTGCTGTTCAGAGTGAAGGGATATTATTACAATGACAACCAAAAATTTCTACAATAAGTGACTCACCAACATTTAAAAAGAGTTGTAGATTTGACATCCAAGATTTCATGCAGACGAAATAAAGACGGTGTTAATTTTGAATATCAGTATATGAAAAAATTATTCTAGTACAGATCATCTGACAAGGCTCTCTCAAATGTATTTGGAATTAGAATCATAAAGATTATTCCAAAATATCTAGTGACTTCTAACAAAGAAAAAAAAAAGGATCATGACACAACAATTGGGGCACCTGGGTAGCTCAGTCGGTTAAAGCCTCTGCTTTCGGCTCAGGTCATGATCTCTGGGTACTGGGACTAAGTCCCTCATTAGGCTCCCTGCTCAAGAGAGTGTCTGCTCCTCCCTCTCTCTCTCCCTCTGCTCCTGCTTGTGCTCTCTCACTCTCTCTCTCTCTCACAAAAAATAAATAAAACCTTAAAAAAAACAGTAACACAATAATTATTTTATTGAAAATATCTTCACTTATCAGCAAATATTTTAATGCTTGGTCATTTGAAAACTAATAGGAAAAAAACCCTCCTTCAGGAAAAGAACTTTGATTTGGGTTATTCCTTCTAAAACCTCAAACATTTTCACAAAGTTCATATATTTGATGGAATCACTTTGACGCAGAAAAAGTAATGCTTATATGATATTTAGAAACACTGACAACCAATACACAATATTAAGTAAAATATGTATTAAATATGCAAATATGTATTAAATTATTGGGTATCTACTGTGTACCAAGAATTGCACTTGCCGTGGATCAAAGTAAATTATCATCACAAAATCACAAAAGTAAAAGTAAAATCACATATCCCATGCATAGAGCTAACCGTAGAGCCAGGAAAACAGAAATATACACATAATGACTAAAACTAAGAGTATAAGTCTTTGCAAAGTTAAAACTCCTGGTTTTCAGAAGTTTAAGTAAATTACAAAGATATTTTCATTAGTTAAAAATGTGTTAGTGAGTCATTAGTATGACCTATTTTTATTTGTTTTAAAGATTTTTTTTCTCTTCTCAGAGAGAGAGCTCAGACACAAGCAAGGGTGGTGGCAGGTAGAAGGAGAAGCAGGCTCCCTGCTGAGCAAGGAGCTTGATGCAGGACTGGATCCCAGGACCTTGGAATCATGACCTGAGCCCAAGGCAGATGCTTAACTGAATGAGCCACCCAGGTGTCACATATAATATCTTTATTAGAAGCAGAGATGACAGAGAAGAAAAGAACCTTTCTTTAGAGAATTCTTAATTTACATGTTATCACTTTCCCACATCTTCCAACCTTGTTCTAGTATCATTTCTATTTAATTATGTGAAGTCTTGGCCAATACCCTGTAATCAAAATACAAATTTTTGTTTAAAGCCAAGTGAGTAAGCTTGATATCCTACTCACCCTCCACAACTTTCATAAATTGTCAGAAAGAGGAGATCATATGTATTGAAATTTTATAACCTATATTTGATGATGTAGGTTGGTCATTGCTTTTTTTCAAGTCCAGAGCCAAAAAGAAAAGCAGAAATTCTATAAAACCGTTAAAGGATGTGGTCCTGTGATGTTCTTTGGTTTTAAGCATCTGAGTATCCACAGATTGAATTATAGTATTAAGAGTGTAATGAGATGACTTCCAGGGAAGATGATGGAGTAGGAAGACTCAAAACTCATGTTGTCCCATAAATACAACTAGGTAACATGTATATCAGCATATAACCCAGAAAATGACCTGAAGACTGGCAGAACAGACTCTCCAGAGCTAAATGTAGGGAGGAGGCCACAATGAAGAGATAGGAAGGGGAGAGACAAGGTCAGAGTTAAACTGTCCATGGGGACAATTTGAGGAAGGGACACATTAGGCAATGAAGAGGGGAAAGGAGCACACCTTCAAACTAAATACCCAAAGCATGGGGACCCCCACAGGGAAGACGAATCCCCATAAAATGTGCTTTGAAAACCAGAGGAGCTGAATTTCAAAAGTTCTTACAATCTGTGAGCCTTAACACTTAGAATTGTAAAACTCAGCAGGCTTGGCTCTGGGAGAGCCAAGAGGGCAGAAGAAACTGAGTCCTCACCTTTAAAGAGACAACACAACAAATAGCCCATGGAGATAGAGCATAGAAGCAGCAGTTTGAGAAATGTCTGGGGTGTACAGGAGGGAGATATGTTTACTAATCATAGAATATGTACTATTTTCCTTCCTCCTCCCACCTAGCCTACATAGGCGCACACCTGCAGGAACCAGTGCAGTGCTAACAGTTGCTACCTAACATACTAAAACCAGGACTCCACCACCTACGTGTTCCCCTGTGGACCTGCCCCCTTTAATATGCCCTTGGCAGGAGCCAGCCCAAAGTGGTGGCCTCAAGCCTGGCAGGGTGCAAGCAGCCATAGCAGGGGCCAGTGCCACTCCAAGTGACTCCTGCCCTGGGGACAGGGGGAGATTTACCACACACCAGTCTGATCAGGGCTCCAGGAATGGTTGGGAAACAGACAACTGCTCTGACTACAGTTTCTGCCCACCCACACAAGTTTCTCTGGGGACTACCCAGATAAAGCACCCTACAGCTTGAAGCTACTGCATCTCTGGAAAATCTGGTCTGACTTAATTCAAGCCGAGGTGACCCCAGACCAGTCCACCAACACCACACGGACCAAACGCTGCCCACAACAGGCAAAGGGAGCCACTGAAGATAACTGGACTGAATGCAAAAGCAGCTCAGTCACAACAGCAGGGCACACACAACACACAGAGGAGAAACTCCTCAAGTGCAAGGTTCTGCTGAAGAAGGGACAGTGCACTGCAGGGCATTACAGGACCTCTTCTTCAAAACGCCACTAGTTTCAAGAGTAGGAGACATTGCTAACTCTATCATAGAAACAGACACGGAGAGTTAGACAAAATGAGGAGACAGAAGAAAATGTCCCAAATCGAGTAGATAGATAGATAGACAGACAGACAGACAGTTAACAGGACAAAACAACAGCAAGAGACTTAAATGGGATGGAGATAAGTAACATACCTGATAGAAAATTTAAAGTAATGGTGACAAAGATACCTACTAGACTTGAAAAAAACAGTGGAGGATCTCAGTGAGACCCTTAACAAAGAGAACACATAAAAAAGAAACAGTGATGACTGTTTAATATCAATAGCTGATATTAAAAATACACTAGAGGGAATAAGTAGTAGACTAGAGGAAGCAGAGGGACAGATCGGTGACCCAGGGAACAGAATATAGGAAAGCAATCAAGGTAAACAGAATAGAGACAAAAACATAATAAAAAATGAAAATAGACTAAGAGAACTCAGCTACACCATCAAGCGTAATAACATCTGCATTACAGGAATCCCAGAAGAAGACAGAGGAAAGGGGGTAGAAAATTTATCTGAAGAAATAATAGCTGGAAACTTCCAGAATCTGGGAAAGGAACAGAAATCCAGAGCCAGGAGGCAAAGAGAAACCCCAGCAAAATCAACCCACAATGGCCAACATTAAGAACCATGAAATCAGAGTAGGAAAAAGTAGTGATAAAGAGAGAAGTTTAAAAGCAGCAAGAGAAAAGAAAACAGTTACAAACAAGGAAAACCCCGTAAGGCTACCAACTGATTTTTCAGCAGAAACTCTGCAAGTTAGAAGACAGTGGCATGATATAATGAAAATGCTGGAAGAAAAAAAAAGCTAAGTGAAGAATATTCTATCCAGCAAGGTTATCTATCATTGAGAATAGAAGGAAAGATAGTTTCTCAGATAAGCAAAAGTTAGAAGAATTTATCACCACCAAACCAGCCCCACAAAAAATGTTAAAGAGGATTTTTTGAGTGGAAGGGGAAGATGATAAGTAGAAGTAAGAGCATAAAAGCAGTAAATTTAAGTATATCTATAAAAGCAGTAAATTTATATCTATAAAAATTATTCAATGGAATAAAAAATAAAAGGTTGTAAGTATGAAACCATATACCTAAAATATGGGGTAGGGGAGAAGACTAAAGAATGGGTTTAAACTTAAGTGACCATCAACTTAATTTAGTCTGTTATATGCAGAATATGTTATACACAAACCTAATAATAACCACAAATCAAAAACCAGTAATAGATACGCAAAGAATAAACAGAAAAGAATCCAAATACGTCATTAAGGAAAGCCAAGTAATTGTGAGAGAAGCGAGCAAAAGAAGAAAGGAATACAGAAGAACTACAAAAAACCATAAAACAAGTAACAAAATGGCAATAAGTACATACCTATCAATAATTACTTTGAATGTAAATGGACTAAATGCTCCAATCAAAAGAGACAGGGCAAGAGAATGGAGAGAAAAAGCAAGACCCATCTATATGCTGTCCACATGAGACTCATTTGAGATCTAATATGTTAAATTTAATATTTAAAAAATCATTTACTACAATCAAGTGCTATTTATTCCTGGAATGTAGCTGGTTCAATTTGCACAAATCAATCAATGTGATACATCACATCAATAAGAGAAAGGATAAAAACCATATGATCATTTCAAAAGATGCAGAAAAAGCATTCGACAAAGTACAACATCCATTCATGACAAAAACCCTCAGAAAAGTAAGTTTAGAGGGAACATACCACAACATAATAAAGGCCATATACAAAAACCCCACAGCTAACATCATACTCAATAGGGGAAAAACTAAGAGCTTTTCCCTTAAGATTAGGAATAAGGCAAGAATATCCACTCTCACCACTTTTATTCAGCATAGTACTTGAAGTCCCAGCTGAAGCAGAAAGAAATAGACAAGAAAGAAATGAAATTCAGACGAGAAAAAGAAATAAAAGTCATCCAAATTGGTAAGGAAGAAGTAAAACTTTTCATACTTGCAGATGACATAATACTATAGAAAACCCTAAAGACTCTACCAAAAAAAAAACTACTTGAACTGATAAATGAATTCTGTAAGGCTGCAAGATACAAAAATCAATGCACATAAGGTCATTGCATTTCTAGACTCTAACAATGAAGTAGCAGAAATGGAAACTAAGAAAACAGTCCCACTTACCATTGTTCCCCCTAAATACCTAGGAATAAAGTTAACAAAGTTGGTGAAAGATCTGTACTCTAAAACTTATAAAATACTGACGAAAGGAGTTGAAAATGACACAAACAAATGGAAAGCCATTCAGTTCATGGAGTGAAAGAACTAATATTATTATTACATTATTGTGAAATCCAAGAGAACACAGAGAGCAGAACTTTATTTTCATGTATTATTAGAAACTGAAAGTTCCTTGAGTAATGTGATCTAATTGCTTCAAGAAGTTGCAGGTCTTGTCTCAGACTATGATGGTTTCCAAGACTCTTTGTTGACAAAACAGGCTGGCATTCAAGGAAATTCTCCCAATTCTGATAAATCGTTGTCAGCAATACACAACAAGAACTTCAAATGTAATATTCTTTCACCTTAACTTTTCTATTGAAAAAGTAACCCACTCTTCCTTAAGAATTCAAAGCTGTCTTAATAGGCAATGAATTTTATGTCACTTCAGTTCAGGGAGTTAAGTCGGCTGCACATTCAACCAGGGATTAGCAGCTTGCAGCCCCTCTTTGTTCCTAAACAAGAGTAATCTTGCACATGCATGCCTCACCCTGGGCTACTAGACATAAGTGAGATCATAAAGGTGTCGTCTTTAGCTGTCTACCTCTTCAGATCTCTCTGTTAAGTTTCTCATTGAACTGCATCTTGTGCGCCTTTGCTAATATCAAAGAGAAGTTGGCCTTCCCAGGTTTCTTGCTACTGTGATCTCTATTGTTTCCAACTACACTCCTGTACTTAAAATTTTCCTCACTCTCCTCCATAAAGGTAGCTTCCTCAGGCAAGACAACAGATACCAAGTCTTTGTGGTCAGCCACGTCCGCCCTGGAAAGAATGTGACAACATGGGACTGGAGTCATGGGGAGCCTGGGAGCTGTCAGGAGAGCACGAGTATAGAACCTGCAACATCGAGGGGAACATCTGGCCCTCAATCACAGACTCCCATTGTCCTTATATTGAACAGATATTTAGGGGCATAAATTCTTCTTTACTTAATACATGACCTTGGTAAATTTACAGAAATCTTAAATGGTTGTTTTGATCATTTCTTTACATTTTTATTAAAACTTCAGTGAAAAGACTTGCCAAGATCCTTGAATAGCCATTTTAGAAGTCCCACTCTAAGGCAAGTCATATATAGGGGATTTTATACAAACTGGGAATGGGTGGAGAATAAGTCTATGTGCCCTACAGAGATACAGATCAATCAGTACTGTATCAAGACATTACAGTTTAAATATATAATGATAATATAAATATAGCAAAAAAGGCCCTACATTAACTTAAACAAATATAGACAAGTGATTTTTGTTTTATTTTTTAAAAAGAATCTGAGTTTTCTTTTTCTTGATGAACATAAAACTTCCTAATTTCTCGTGTCAAAGTAGCAAGATAATTTAAACTTCCTCATTTCCATTTAGTAAACTATTGTGAATACTTTTCCAATCTGGGTACATGTTGGTTATCTACAAAATTCCTCTTAAAAATGAAGAACTTGAGTGTTAAGAGCCAAGAGATTTGAATTACTGGCAGTGATAAAATATTCTAAAAAGGGAAGATAACTTAGAGTTTCTATAATCAGATTTTTCAGTTTATTAAAAAAATCAAATAGCATTTAATATGAACATTGTTTCTTTCTCTATCAAGAGACCATACACTCCATAGTGAAATTCTTATCTTATATAGCTAATTATAATGAAACTAAAGATATCACAAAAGTTTTATAACTTTTATTTTCCTAATAAATGTATTCATTCAAAAAGAGGCATATAAGAATGAGAAAAAAGGGAAAAATTAGAATTTTATACTTTTATAAATACTAATAATCTAGGGAAATACATGATATATGTTTTGGATAATTTTAAAATTCTCCTTCATTACATGTATGTTTTTGTAGTGTGTGTGTGTATGCCAATGAACCTAGTTGCACACAATTTATTTGTATTTGATTTATTTGTATTTGATTTATTTCTTTTTGGTTTGTGCAAATTTACTAGTAATCTTTAACAAATAACACCATTGTAGCATAAAATTTTTACTTGAAAAGGTATCATTAGGAGCAAGGATATTGCAGTTTCATTTAAGTATGTATTTAAAAACAAAATTATCGGTCCTCACTATATGCCACAAAATCATAAAATATAAATTAGTTTTCATTTAATTAGAAAACAACTATGTCCTTGTAAGATAATAATATAATACAATGTAATATTATCACACCATAGTATAGGATACCACTAAAAAAAAAAAAAACAAAAGACAACAGATTTTCATGCTGATATAAAGTGACTGTTTCATTTATTAATTACAGAATTGGTGACTATAAGAAGGATGCAAAATACTGTTTGTATTAGTGAAAAGTGAGCACAGCTATAAAAATAGATTTTAAACAGACCTTTTAAAAGGCCGATTTTTCTTTCTGCCTTCCAAACTACTGGACTTTTCTCAACTTTCTTAGAATCAATACTAAAACAGATTTTTATTTTGCCTCTGAATAAATGCAGCATCCCCGTCCCAGGGTAGCATTTTTCAAATCGTGGTCTAGAGACCACCTGCTTCCAGATAACATTGGGAGCTATATATTAAACTTGTAGTTTCCCAGCTCCCACTTCAGACCTGCTGAATCAGAATGTTTGGGGTTGGGACACTACCATGTGCATGGCATAATCTTCCCAGGTGACTGTTATACTAGAGAAAGTGTGACAAAGAGAAGAGGACCCAGTATGGACTGAGTACCAACATGCCAAAGCCTGTTTATCTTCTACCTCTCATAATGTTTAAAGTAACACAAATTATCACTCTCTTTGCTTATAAAATAAAAGCCCATATATAATAGTTATTTTCTTATATGGCATGACCTTTAATACATATGTTAAAATTATGTTTGCATGACTACAGAGATTATTTAATCACACAAGGCATAGCCATAAAAAATTTTCAAAGTGGAAAAACAAGTATTTGAACAAATGATCAGGTTAGCTTTGCTCCAGAAATAGAATCCCATGTTCCCAAAGTATATTGTGTACATTCAAAAAATTTTTAAATGCTTATGTTCATGGTTGTTTTCGTGTTATTAAATCATATATGAATATGACTACCTAGACAAATGAGGAAAATAAACAATGTGGTATTATTTAAATTCTGAAAAAAATGTTTCTGTGTTGAGCAAAGGCTTTTTATTTTGATGGAGTCCCTATAGTTTATTTTTGCTTTTGTTTCCCTGCCTTAGGTGATCTATCTAGAAAAATGATGCTACAGCTGATGTCAGAGAAATTACTGCTTGTGCTCTCTTCTAGGATTTTTATACTTTTAGGTCTCACATTTAGGTCCTTACTTCATTTTGAGTTTATTTTTATGTATGGTGTTAGAAAATGGTTTCGTTTCATTCTATTTTGTGCAGCTGTTCAGTTTTCCCAACATCATTTGTTGAAGAGACTCTATGTATTTCCACCATTGTATATTCTTGCCTCCTTTTTACAGATTGCCATATAATTGTGGGTTTATTTCTGGGATCCTATTCTGTTCTATTGATCTATGCGTCCATTTTTATGCAGTACTATAGTATTTTGATTACTCCAGGTATGTAGTAATTCTTGGAATCTGGAACTGTGATACCTCCATCTTTGTTCTTCTCTCTCAAGACTGCTTTGGCCCTTCAGGGTCTCTTGTGGTTCCATATAAATTTTAATATTATTTGTTCTAATTCTGTGAAAAATGCTGTTGGCATTTTGTTAGGAATTGCACTGAATCTGTAGAATGCTTTGGGTAGTGTGGAAATTTTAACAATATTAAATCTTTTAATCCATGTGTGTGGAATATCTTTCCTTATGTTTGTGTCATCTTCAATATATTTCATCAATGTTTTATAGTTTTCATAGTACAAGTCTTTCACTTCCTTGGTTAAGTTTATTTCTAGGTATTTTATTGCTTTTGATACAATTGTAAATGGAACTATTTCATTAATTTTCCACTCTGCTACTTTATTATTATTGTATAGAAATTCTGCCCATTTTTGTATATTAATTTTGTATTCTGCAACTTCCCTGAATTCATTTGATTTTAATATGAAGTTTTTTTAGTGAAGTCTGTAGGTTTCTCTATGTATAGTATCATGTCATCCGCCAATAGTGATAGTTTTACTTCTTCCCTTACCAACTTAGATGCCTTTTATTTCCTTTTCCTGTCTTATTGTTGTGGCTAGGACTTCTAGTACTATGTTGAAGAAAAGTGTTAAGAGCACATCCTTGTCTTCTTCCTGATCTTAAGAGAATAGTTCTGTTTTCATCATTGAGTTTGTTAGTTGTAGTTTTTTCATATTTGGCCTTTACTATGTTTCCTCTAAACCCAATTTGTTCATCATCAAAATAAAATGTAACCTATTAAATAAGATATTTGTAAATGATATGTCAAATAAAAACTTAATATCTAAAATGAATAAAGAACTTATACAACTCCACATCAAAAAGCCCAAATAATTTGTTTAAAAATTGGCTGAGGATCTAAATAGACATTTTCCCGAAGAAGACATATAGATGGCCAACAGACATGTGAAAAGATGTTCAACATCACAAATCATCAGAAAAATGTGAATAAAACCATAACGAGACACCACCTTACACCTGTCAGAATGGCTAGAATCAAAGACAACAAATAACAAGTACTGGCAAGGATGCGTGATGTATTTACCCAAAGAAAATGAAAACAGTAATCCAAAAAGATACACCCCTATGTTCACTGCAGCACTGTTTACAAGAGTCAAGATATGGAAGCAACCTTAGTGTTCATCAACAGATTTATGGAGATTTATGGAGACATACATCTATCTATCTATCTATCTATCTATCTATCTATCTATCTATATATATGCATACATATATATGGATATATAATGATGTCCATAAGAAAAGAATGATATCTTGCCATTTTGAGAAAATGGATGAACCTAGAGGATATTGTGCTAAGTGAAATGAGTCAGATGGAGAAAGAAAAATACCATATGATTTCACTTATATGTGGAATCCAAAGAACAAGCAAACAAACAAAGGGCAAAACCAGATCTATAAATACAGAGATGAAACTGATGGTTCCCAATGGCAAGGATGTGGTGGAGTGTGCAAAATAGGCCAAGGGCAGTGTGAGATACAGGCTTCCAGTTATGGAATGAGAAAGTCACATGGAAAAAAGATGCAGCAAAGGGAAGACAGTCAATATTATTGTAATTCTCTTGTTTGGTGACAGACTGGAGCCACGTTTAAGTTGAGCAGAGCATAGCATGCAGTCGTGTTGAATCATTATGTTGTACACCTAAAACTACTACAACATTGTGTGTGACATATACTTCAGTTGAAAAGAAAAGTTTCTGCCTATGCATCATATGACAGTATAGGTAAATTCTGACAGTAAATTCAGTATTAGTAAATTCACTATAATATACCTTATCATTGCTGTAAAAATCACAACTGAGTAAAAGTTTCTATCCGGCATAGTTAGGATGTATTTTCACATGTCTTGCTGATTTGACTATAAAAGGAGAAAGATCACTGAACAAACGTGACTAGTGAAAGGTAACCTAAAGATGTCTGGCAGCTCTACTTTCTGGGCCCAGTGTATCAAGGTAATCGCCCTGTCACCTCACTGAGCACCATAAAAAGTAACTTTACTCACCATAAAAAGTAACTTTAGGCCTGATGAATGTTCCTTTGTGTATTGGGAATATTTTATTGTTGACATAATAATGATGAAAGTTTTGAGGCCAAATATCTGAAGTTGAGATTTGGAAGGGTTTTGTTTGGGGGGGGGGGAGTTGTTTTTTTTTTTTGGCTCTATAAGATTTATGGAAGCGAAAATTAATTATTATGTAAATTGAATTGCATATACGGCAAAATACTAACAATAGATCTTTAAAAAGTGTTTCCTAGAGTCACTGGTAAGCAAAAAGGAGACATATCCAGACCCAAACCCACCAAATGATATGCAGATTAATTTCACTTGATAGTCACCTCTAATTCGGTTAGTAACAGATTTCAAATCTGTGCCACATTTAACACGACCATTTTATTTTCCAGCCCTTACTATCTTTGCAAGTAATTGATTTTTTATTCTTTGGTCTTAACACATTTAGCTCTGATATTATATCCATCACCAATTAAACACCTGTGCTGTGCGACTTTATGCTGATCCACAGTGAACCTTTCCAGGATCCATTAATGGTTTATGGATTATCCACACTTGTCCTATTAAAATTAATGGGAGTCACATGGCTAATTCCCAAAGTGCCAGAATGGAAATTGCCCCATACTGTTCAAAAGCCCTCAAAAGTTCTCATTTCTTACCTAGTGTGCCAAATGCTGATAGGTAGATTATGCCACCTGTTTTCATCACATCTTTATCTAAGTGGGAAAGGAAAAAAAAAAAAAAGAGAGAGAGAATAGGCTTTCATTTGCCATAAAGGGGTTCAATCCATTTTACAGGTTGGAAACACACTGGTAATAGTTATAAAGTTATTGACTGGGAATGAATTAATATTTTATTAATTAATTAATTAATTTAAATATCAAATATTAATATTATTTATATTAATATAAATATTAATAATTTAAACTTTGATATTTTATTAATTAATAAAATTAATTTTATTATGGAAACTTCCTAAAGAAAATTTAATTCTAAACAACACAAGTCATAAAACTTTTAGACCAGATGCTTCATGAATATGGGAAAGATATGAATCTTCAATATGAAAAATACTGGCTTCATTACCAGCAATGGCAGCCAGGTATTTGCTATATAGATTATTGAGACTCATTCTTCTCATCTCCTTAACACTTAGCCTGTTTCTTGTACTTTGACAATTTTAGAGTCCAAACACACTTATATTGATAGTTGAGAAGAAGGAAAGCAGATGTAAAGAGAAGATGTAAAGCAAGCCTTACATTTTACAATTTTAATACGTGGGACTGATTTTCATAAAAATTAAATGAGAAGAGAAATAAAATAATATGGCATTTTTCATGTATTATTGAGTTTATAATTTTCTCTCTTCTCCCTCAAATCTCATCACATTGGGTGGATACTGTAACATCAGTGTTGTCCTTTTAAATCATTTTTTAATCATTTTAATTGAGGAAAATTTTATGTGGAGAAAAATACATCTTCAATGGACAATTTTACAGTTATGAACAAATGTATATTTCCACGTACCCCATACCCATTTCAAGATAAAATATTTTTATCAACTCAGCAAATTCTTTCTTGTCCCTTTCCAGTTCATCCACACCCTCCATGAAGAAAAAAAATCCCTATTTCTTTAAACATAGATTCCACTAAATAAATACATATATAAATGAACACAGATTCCACATACATGGGATTATGCCTTGTGTATTCCTTTATGTATGTCTTCAACTGTTGAGTGTAAAGTTTTTGATGTTTACTCTGGTTGTACGTATCAATTTTGCCATACTATCATCGAGTGATGTTCATTGTATGACTATGCTAAAATGTTCATTAATTCTACTGATGTTCTACTTCAAGGTTTTTACTATCATGAATAAAGCTTCTGTAAATATTCTTTTACTAGCTCTTTAATGGACCAATGTAATCATTCCTGGGAGATAAGTAAGTAGAAGCAGCAATGCTAAGTCACAAGGGAGACGCATGTTTATAATAAATATCCAACCTTTCTCCAAAGTGCTATTACCACTTTATGCTCTCAGCAGGAAGCTAGGAGCGTGCTAATTAATTCCTAGCCCAATCTCATTTTGGGGTTTTCAGGCTTTTTAGTGACAATGATTCTAACATGTGTGAAGTAGTATCTCCTTGTATCTTTGATTTGCACCTCTCTCTCCTTGACTAATTGTGGCAAGTTCTTATGCTTATAGACCATGTGTTGTCTCATCTTGTTATGAGATGTGACATCTCTAACTTCTCCTGTCCAGTACTTTTAAATTTAGGATATAATTTATAAGTATTTGGATACACAGTTCATGTGCACTGAAGAATTATTTTTTTTTTGATTACTTATTTTATATTTTTATATTTATTTTTTATTTTGTTTTTAGGTCAATTAGGTGAAGTTATTTGACAGAATTGTCCCAGTCTCCTGTATTCCCTAGTCTCTAATTGTTGTATCAAATATTGAGAGAGAGGTAGTGAAACACACTTGGAGATCAGGATGATAAAAGCATACATAAAAAAAATGAAAAAAATACCACAAGTTTTCATTCGGGATTACAAAAGACAACACCCATCAGTGAGATTCCAGGGTACTGGTGGTAGTGTGGTGAAAACAAGTTTCTAGAGGTATATTTAGTCTTGGACAAAGTTCAGAATTGATACACAATGCTAATTTAAAAAAAAAAGATTTCTACATTGGAGTTGTTAAAATTTTACATGTGATACAATGAAACAAGAGAAATAGTACATACATTTTGGAGTGGGGCTTAAAATTTGTTAAAATGAAATGAAGTTTATATATAGGTCCAAATTAACATATGAATGTTACTAAAAAGAAACAACATGTCTGAAACAGAGTCACTATAAGCCCACGTCATCAGGCCTGATCTTTTTTTTTTTTTTTTTTTTAAGATTTTATTTATTTAATATTCTACTTATTTATTTAACAGAGAGAGAGAGAGAGAGCACAAGCAGGGCGGGCAGCAGGCAGAGGGAGAAGCAGGCTCCTTGCTGAGCAGGGAGTATAATGCCCTGGGAATAGATCCCAGGCCCCTGAGATCATAACCTGAACTGAAGTCAGAGTCTTCACCACCTGAGCCACCCAGACATCCCTCATCAGAGCTGATCTAATTGCAGTTCCCACCTTCCCCAGGAATATAATCTTAGCTGGTCAGTCCTGAATTCCTGATCAGCTCTAGAGGGAATGTGCCTGATAGATCCTTTGTTCCCTTAAGGAAGGTGACCTTGCCTGAAATAGTCCTTTTTTTCATTTATGACTTCCTTGTCTCCACCTAATCTGCCTTTAAAAATCTTCTACTTTGTATTACTATTCAGAACTCCTATTTGCTAGAGGGGATGATGCCCAATATATGAATTCCTGAATGAAACCAATTAGATCTTCAAATTTACTCAGTTGGATTTTTGTTATTTAACAGTGCTGGTTTTGAATCATTTATCTGTTGATTCCTACAAAGTTATTTAAAATAACATCCTATTTTTTTAAAGATTTTATTTATTTGAGTGAGTAAGAGAGACAGACGGACAGAGAGCATGAGCAGGAGTAGGAGGAGAGAGAGAGAGGGAGAAACAAGACTTTCTGCTGAGCAAGGAGCATGATGCGGGGGCTCGATCCCAGGACCCAGAGATCATGACCTGAGCCACAGGCTGACGCTCAACCCGCTGAGCCACTTGGGGGCCCTAGTAACATTGTTTTTTACAGATAAACTTACCAGAGTCACACATTACTACTTAAAATTAATTTCCTCTCTATAATTGATCATTTATTTTTATTACTTTACATTCTTTCTCGTTTCAGTGACGGTGAAACAAGGTTCCATGTGACTATGTGTTAGAGCTGTGTGCTACTGTTATTTAAGAAAATGCACCATATCCAAGGGTCAATATATTTTAGTTCCTGCAGCATTCCTACGTCTTTATAAAATTGCTGAAAGTATTTATGTTTTCGTAAATATTTTAAACAAGAAGACACAGACAAAGTTAGAAGAAAGCCAAATGCTCAATGTTGGGGTAGCGTTATAATTTATGAAGTAATAGTCTGTTCCTGAAATTTAACTACACTGAACAAGACCCTCTGGGCTTCTGCATCACAAGTACTTTTTGTATTACCTATTAGGCTCGTTATATTGAGTTCAGGAGAGAAATTCTAAAGTCCCTTTTGTACTTTATTTTAATAACACTGGGTTCGATGACTTTCTTGCACATAGCTAAGGTCTCACTCAGTGCAACATAATGATACCTCCTGCAGGTCTGAGAACCACACAGATAACTGCCTACCGAGTAAATTGAATCTCGGATGCAGAACGGAGGGAAGTGAACACTGGTAAATGCTAGTCCTTGAGAGAGGAGGCTTCTTTTCAACTGAAATCAACCAAAGATGGGTAAAGATCTGTTAGTGAATAAAGGAGTCTGTGCTTCCTGGGGCCCTAAGCACTAGAATAAAATATCTAAAACATTAAAAATTGTGTAATTATATTCAAATTTTACAAGTCCCAATATTCTTGTTTCTTCAACCAAAGACAACCAGGTCTGTTTTAATAAAATGTCATGTAAAATTAAAGAGCGTGGCACATGAAGACAGTATCCAGAAATGGAGACATTTCATTCAAGCCCAAAGTTCCTTGTTAATAAATCACATTATCTCAGGGTATGCAAACATAAAATGTCTGAAAAAGACAAGGCATATTTGGGCGTACTCTCTCACATCGTACCACCACCAACTGAGAGTAGTGATGGATTAAACAAGTGATTTAATAAAACTGGGATTTTTGTAGCAGAGCTGGGTACTGAGTTAACATAGAAAAAAAGGGAGATCAAATAAAAGGCTGGAGAATGAAACAGTCCAAGGCTAAGGAGGAGCACCAATTAAAGCAGAAAAGATCTTGTCTTTTTGTGTATAGCTATTCAATTATTTCTATACCATTTATTTAAAAACTCGTCTTTTCCCGCTGCTTTGAAAAATGTTGTTGTCAGGAACTAAATTTCCAATGTGTTTCTTCCCATTTTTAAAAACATTTTATTCCAACTGGCTTACCTACTTCAAGCAGCAAAAACTGGTTTTAATTATGAAATATTGATGTCTAATTCTATTACTGATAGGATTAGCCTTCTTTTCAGTCTTGCTTCTGTTTTTCTTCCAAATCAACATGTCAATTCTCTTATCTAATTCTAGGGGGAAAAAGATGGTTCTATTGTGTGGGGATTATATTCAATTAAATTATTTTAGGAAAACAATGGCATCTTTATGATGCGAATCTTCCTAGGTAAGACCATAATATGGATTCCCATTGTTTCAATCTACTTTGATGTGCTGCAGAACAATTGTCTTTTTCTTGTCTTGTTAATTTTTGGGCTTTTTTAAATTTTTTTTTTGGTTTTTGTTTTTAATGTGTACTGCTATTTGTCTTTGGTAAGTGGTGGTAGGGGGGTGTCTTCTTTGACACTTTTCCTACCGTTTTCTTCTTCCTGAATAGTTTCTGTTTTTATAAATTGAGGGTCTGGTCTTTATATGTTCATTTCATAAGGTTCTACACTGTTATTTTGTGTGCAGAAGTTCCCATAGATTATGTTCAGCTTTCTAAATATAAAAATTATGCGATCTGTAAAAAATAAATGGTTGTACTTTTTTCTTTCTGTGTCTTATAACTAATTGCTTTCTCTTGTCTACTTGAATTCGCTCATATATTCACAAAGTTATACAGCAGTAGAAAGAGTGGCTCTTTGTGTGTTGTTCCTCAAAACTTTGATTTTTTTGGTGGAGGAAAATAAACTATGTTGCAAATGCAATTTATAATTTCTGTTTCACCGAGTGCCTTTAACATGAGTGGGTGTTGAATTCTGTCAAATACCTTTTGTCATTGAAGAAGATAATTACAAGATTTTTCTGTTTAGCTCTCCTAATAAGTGGATTATGTGAATGTATTTTTTAATATTGAGCCACCTTGGCATTCATTAAATAAATGCAATTTTTTCATGGTTCATTATTTTTTAATGTCCTGTTGGTTTGATTTTTCATTGCTAATATCATATTTGTTAATATACATCAATATTCATGAGTGAAACCTGGCAGTGGTTTTATATTTTTGTGTAATCTTTATCAGTGCTGGAGAACAATACCAATCCTTTAAAATGGAAATTATCATTTATGTTTGGAATAGTTAAGTAGCACTGGCATTATCTAATCTTAAAAAAAAAAAAGAAAGAAGCAATTTGAGTCTAGTCCTTTCTTGGTGAAGTTATTTGACATTTAACAATTTTGTCTATTTCTTTTACCATAATTAATTTGTTTACTTATTTTCTCTACAAGATTCCACAAGGGATGCCTGGGTGACTCAGTCGGTTAAGCATCTGACTTCAGCTCAGGTCATGATCCCAGGTCCTGTGATCCAGCCCCATGTCAGGCTCCCCGCTCAGAGGGGAGCCTGCTTCTGCCTCTCCCTCTGCTGCTATCCCTGCTTGTGATCTGTCTCTTTTTCTGTCAAATAAATAAGTAAAATCTTAAAAAAAAAAAAATTCCATTTGAGGAAGCTTCACTTTTCCTAGAAAAAAAATTCCTTTTATCTAGATTTTCAAATTTGCATAAAGTTGTATAAATGGAGTACAATGAAAATTTGTTCTCTAATTAGTATCGACCCTTTTCATGTCTAATTTATGTATCTGATAAGGTTAATTAATAGATGAACTATTCTGTTGATTTTCTCTAAGAACTTTTAGATTTAAAGAATATGTCCACTTTTTTTCCCTCTTATATCCATTACTGTCGGTTTTTATCTTATTAAGTGCTGACTTCTGGTTTCTTTAGGTTTATTCTGCCTTTATTTTACCACTTCTGTTTTTAGTTAAGTTTTAACAAGTTAATAAATGAAACTTATTTGTTTCATGACTACAAGTATTGGTGATTGTTTTGGATCTAGAATGTCAGTGAGGTCTACCTGTTGAGGCACAAGCATTTCCCTACTCCGAGTTTAAATAGCAGAACCCGCTCAGGTCTTGGTCAGCCGTGCATGTACCCGTCCACTGATCACAGGCCTTGAGTACAACACTGTAGGTCTCTGCAGCCACAAAAACTCCTTTATCCCATTCAGGTGAGCAACCCAGGAAGCGGTTGGTGTCTGGAGAAACCCTAAAGCAGTTCTCGGTATGAATTTAAACACTGATTCTTAGTTTCTTGATCCTGTGCATGGTTTGCACTCGACAGTGTCTGTGAAACTTCTGTCTTCCTGAGTGGTCATTCTGGTTCCAGGGAAGCCTATGTCCCCAACCTGTGTTGCCATGAGTCCTAAACCACCTCTCCTCAGCCACCATCACTGCCAACCAGGAGAGCCCGGCTCAGTCATTTTGGAGTGAGACTCAGAGCCCAGATTCGCTTCTAAGCCTGAACTCACCCAAGCATTTCCCCCCCTCCCTTCCTGACCCTGAAAATAGCTCAAAAGAGAAGGGAAAGTTGAATGAAATTGGAAAGAGAGCCTCCCATAAGGCTTCTGCAGAATTGTATCTTGCTCCTTGAATAGCACAGGTACCACTAATCAGCAGAATGCACTGCAGGATAAATTTAATAAAATCTAAAAATCTACATTTGAATGATAGTGTGAATAACTTACATTACTCAAAGAATAGTCAAATGCCAACCTTTTTCCATATTATATTTCTCAGGGAAGAAGACAAAGCAGGAGGAAGAGGAAGAGGGACAAGAGTAGGTGGGGGAAGGGGAAGAGAAAAAGGAGAGTCCTAGGGCTCAAATGAGACAAAACTATTATCTTTCATTTTGACAGAATGAAAAGAAATTCCATTTATATGTATCACTTAAATGGAAAAATAACATAACTTCTACATTTGGGGAATTTTTTTTTCATTTCTTATAAATCATACATATGGAATAGTGAATATTCCAAGTAAAGAATTTGAAAAATACCAAAGCATACAATGAAGAAAATTAAAACCACCAGTACTCAACAATAAAAAAGATCTGTAGTAAATATTTGGGTTTTTTGGTCTACTTTTCCATCTAAGAGATCATTAATATAAAACTGGCATTACATATGCTATGCTACATATTTGCTTATGTATATATACATATGCTACATATTTCATTTCATTATTTTTCAACTGGTTATCTAAGGTACACGAGACAGCACTTTCTGCACACAATGTGGCTTCACCAACTCATTTTGAATAATTACTGCTCTTTAATATGCTTTTGGTGATTGCATTGACTAGGATTTTCACATCAATATTTAGCAATATGTAAAATTATTGATAGGAAGCTTGTTATATTCCTGATATTACTGAAAGAGTTTTTGTGTTTTAACATTAGTATTCTCTTACTCCTGAGTTTGTGGCCAGTAACTTGCATTGTATTTTGCAAAATTTCTTTACTGTATTTATGATTATGATGTTGATACTTATTTTACTCAAGTATGTAATTTATATCAGTAATATGTTGCCTAATTTTCTAGCAGATTTTTGCAATTCTGGAATAAGTCCTACTTGATTATATTAAAATCTTTTTGATGTAACTTCCGTTTTCAGAACACAGAATGGCTTATAGCAGTGTGTTCCAAAGTTCATCATTTATTTACTTATTTAAAGATTTTATTTGACAGACGGAGAGAAGATCATAAGTAGGCCGAGGCAGGCAGAGAGAGAGGGGGGGAAGCAGGCTCCCCGTTGAGCAGAGAGCCCGATGCGGGGCTCGATCCCAGGACCCTGAGACTATGACCTGAGCTGAAGGAAGAGGCTTTAAACCACTGAGCCACCCAGGTGCCTCAAAGTTCATCATTTAAAAGATACCTAATTATAGAAATACTATGTAACTATTGTCTTCCTTTTCCAAATGACTTTGAAAATGCTTCATAAATTTTAACAATCGACATACACATGTACTGTGCTGCAAAATTAAATCCATTCAGTTTTATAAATAAAACTCAGCTTATGGAGAACTTGTTTGACAACAAGGTCTTTTTCCCCCTGAAATAATTTATGAAAATACTGCTGATCAGGTGCTTTAATGAGCACTCTTTGCATAACTGGCTGTATTGGTTTCCTAAGGCTGCAGTAAAAATTACTAGAAAACTGGTGGCTTAAAACAACAAAAATTAATTCTCAAATAGTTCTGGAAGCCGGAAGTCCGAAATCAAGGGTCAGCAAGGCAAAGCTCCCACTGAAGGCTCCAAGGAGGAGCCTTTCCTGGCTTCTTCCCAGTTTCTGTTGGCTGCCGGGAATTCCTGGCAGCAAGCTCCCCGGCCTGTGGTAACAACCTCAGCCCACTTTTCCATGTGCGTCTGTGTCTCCGTGTATCAATATCCCTCATCCTTCTCCTATGAAGACATCGGTAACTAGATGAGAGCCTCCCTCCCATGCAGTATGGCTTCATTCCAACTTGATGACATCTACAACAACCCAGTTCCAAATACGGTCACATACACAGCTTAATAGGGACACATCGCTGGCCTAAACTTATCATATCCTATTGCCATATTATAAAAATCATTATTACTTTCTTTGCTAACATCTTCTCCAACAAAACCTTGCCTTTAGTTAGTAATGCCGCTTTCTACTTTTATCTTTTGGAGACTGGCATAGTAGGAAGCACGTCAGCACAAAGCCTTATGTTGTCAGTCAAACGAAATGTCTCTAGTCAGAGAATAAGCTTCAATAATGAGGAGAACCTAACACAAATAATACAAGTCAGGAAACCTGAATAAACAAAGTCCCAACTTAGGCAAGATTTTATTACAGCTAGGAGCATATTATACTGGAGGATTTAAATTACATGCATTTTTAATGAGATGTAGTACATAAATTGCTTTCTCAAATGGTTCACCATGAATCCCCAAGTAATTATAAGGTAGTAATACTATCCTTATTTTATAGCTAAAGAAATTGATACTCACAGAGAAACTATTGAATTGTCAAAGTGAAAGTTGGTTTTGCAAAGATTTGGCAAGTGCTTTCCTTTTTATTCAACCTATTTTTACTAGACCAGGTGGTTTGCACCTTGGTGTCTGGGGTTGCTGTTGGCCAGCAAAGCCAGAGGTCAGGACGAGGACTGTCACTTCTGCATTTACCCATCATTGCACCTGATCACAAAGACATCTTGTGCATAAAGACCCCTGCTTTCTTTCCAAGTCTCAAATATTGCACAAGTCCCTTTTCCAGTTAGCCAGAAACAAACAAGAGGAAGATTCTAGAAAACAATTCCCATTTTAACCTAGTTAATAAAAAGACAACATAACACAATAGCGAAACTTTAGAATTGGATATTATCTTAGCTAATTGCTTAATTTGAGAGTTGAAGTGTTTGAAATCACTAAAATCTTAATGATAAGCCAAGGTTGAAGAATATGCAAAAAAAAGAAAAAAAGAAAAAAAGAAACATGTGTAGGGTAGTATACTATTCTCTTGGATTCAGAAAATCCTTTTTATTAATGCATCAGGGACACGACCTTCATTATAACAATTATGACTATATTTTTGAGAACATTTTTAGTTAATCAGATTAAAAATAACATTGTAAAACTGAGATCTGAAAGTTAAATCCTTTCCAAAGAAATATTCTAAAAAATTACTTCTATGGATAAAATAGAAGTAATTTCTTCTTTTTCTTCAACAAGAAGGTAGGGAACAAATGTTATTAAAGCTTTATTACAGAGATGTAATTCTCTCAATTTAAGACTATGTGTTCTTCACAGTCATTTTCATAATTAAATATTAAGGAAACAAATGTCTAGTTCCTGATTTGAAATTCTACACTATTTATTAGAATGCCTCAATGTTGGGAAATTTGTCACTCGATTTAAAAAAAGAATGCAGCACTCCAGATAGCAATACTTGGAAATATTACATTCAAACAGAAGGTTAATAATGTATTACTTTTTTGAAATGTTAATTTAAAAATAAGCACGGAACATTTTCAGATGGAGAACCAATTTTATATGTTTCCTACTGAGAGAAAAGAGTTATGTTCTTCACATAAATGGGTTAGTAGATTACTGAATGAATCTTTTATATGTAGTAAAAGTAGATATTTTCAAGCTGATCTCATAGAAATTAATAGATAAAAATGGACTCATCTGGGTTTTACAAACTGAGCTTCAGTTATTTCTGTTAGAAAGCACCTTCTCCTCGCCACGAACACAAGTACACAAACATACATAAAATACATACACACAAACATAAAACTCAATGCTTCGAAACAGAGAAGATAGCCAAAATATTACATATAAGCTGAAGAGAACGCATTTCTAGAAAACTAACGAAAGAAAACTATTCATCTTTCACATTAAGCTTCATGGTCATAACTATGAACTCAGAAGAGAGAAAAAGCCAGAGAAAGAAAACAAATTTAAATAGCAAAGAAAAAATACAAAATTGAAGGTACCTTATTTTTGTATAATTGTAACTTTTTTCTTGGCATATTTTGAATGGTTAAAGATGGTGCTATGGACAGAAATGTATTTTTCCAAATAGTATATCTTGAAGCCTTAACCCTGAAAGCGATGACATTTGCAAGTAGAGCCTTTAGGAGGTGATACATGAGGAGAGTGAGCCTCATGATGGGACTGATGCCCTTGAAGAGACAGTGGAGAGTCTGTAGTTCTCTCTCTCTGTCATGTGAAGACCCAGTGAAAAGAGAGCCATCTGCAAGCTGGAAAGAAAAGTCTTTGCCAGTAAGTGAATCAGCTGGTACCTTGACCTCAGACATCCCAGACTTCAGAACTATGGGAAATAACTTATCTTCTTCAATCCACCCAGTTTATGCTACTCTATTATGGCAGCCCATGCAGATCAAGATGGCTCAGAGGAAACAACCCATATGTTTATTTGTGTTAATATTTTTGAGTTCTTATGTTTTTTGTTTTTTATAGATTTTATTTATTTAACAGAGAGAGATAGATGTAGGCAGAGAGGCAGGCAGACAGAGAGGGGGAAGCAAGCTCCCTGCTGAGCAGAGAGCCTGATACGGCCTCAATCCCAGGACCCTGAGATCATGACCCAAGCTGAAGGCAGAGGCCTTAACCCACTGAGCCATCCAGGCGCTGCAACCTATATGTTTAAATCCAGACTGTGTCTAGATCAGATGTCCAGTGAATGGTTTTCAATTTCACCTTAGGATATTAATCTCTTCCACCCGTGAGGCAGCCTCAGATCCAGTCCCAACTGGCTATCTTTGGTGACAAGCAGCTGGTTGAGAAATCTCTGCTGGACATCCCAGTTAAGTGATGTGATTAAATTTGGGAGGGTTCTTGCAATAGTTGTCATGGCTTAGAATGCAATGAATCTCGCTGTCAAAGGAGCAGTTGCCCATTAGAGAGAGAAACTCAGAGGACTGCTGAAGATCTTGTTCTCAATGTCCAAAGGTATAGTCCCAAAGTAAAAGGTAGATGCTGGCAAAGTTTTTTTGTTGTTGTTTGTTTTTTTGCTGGCAAAGTTTTAATACAGATGGGGAAGGAACTAGAAGGAGCGGGTAGAAGACCATGTGAACTCAGTTCCTGGCAAGAACATTCTAGGCAGTGGCCTTGATCTCTCCTGGCATCCACCTAGTAATTCTGTTTGAGGCTGAAACGTACTCTTCATCGGCACCAAGCTCACAGAAGAATGTCTGATTTAACAATATCTGTACATTCTGAAAGTAGCGCGTTGTTTTTATTTAAAAATAATTGATGTAAAAATGTTCAGTCTGATTCAAAGTCCAGTTATATTGTCTCAAAGTTCTAAAACTACACTTGTCAATTAAAGCAAAACAAAAAAAAGGTGCGTTGCATCTTCTGTGCCTATGATCTTGACAAATTCATGGAGGTAGTCACTTATATAAAGTTTGAATTCTGGGGATGCCTGGGTAGTTCAGTCAGTTAAGTGTCTGCCTTCAGCTCAGGTGATGATCCTGGGATCCTGGGATCAAGTCCCAAGTCGGTCTCCCTGCTAAACGGAGAGCCTGCTTCTCCCTCTCACTCATACTCACACACACTCATTCTCTCTTACAAATAAATAAGTAAATAAATGATTTATAAAAAAAAATAAGTTTGGATTCTTGGAGCTCAAATTGGGCATTTCGGCCAAACTATTTTGATCCTTTGTACTATTAGGTATAGTAAATATGTAGGGAAAACCTCTAAACTACTTGAAGCACGCATTTTAGGATGAGACTTGTGACACAGTAAATAAATACATAAATTACAAATAGGAAAAAGCAGGTTTTGGTGATAACTAGAAAAATTAATTTCTTTTTCACCTACACTCTTAATAATGATGTGCTATCTTACCTTCCTATATATTTTCTAATTATATAGAGTTTTGTCCCATATTTGAATGCATGTCCATGATAATTGATTATTTTACCTTGCATCATACATCTATCCTTACTCCCCCAATGACTAAATAACACTGAATTTTGCTACTGATTAATAGAAGCAAAAATACTTTTCTAGGACAAATGCAGTTTTCTAAAAGAAATTATGACCAAAAAAATAAAAATTAAATAATTACAGTTACGATGAAATATTTAATCTGAAACTTTGAGAAGTATTACTCTTTCAAAATCTATGAAATATATTTATAAGGATGACAGTTTTACAAAGCTGTTTGTCACGAAAAACAAAACACATAGAGAGAGAGAAATCATTTTGGTACTTTAGCATTTACGTAAATCTTTGTTGGAAAAAGACTCATTTAAACAAAAATATTTAAATAATAGTGTATTTTAGTGACTTGTCCTACTAGTGAAGGGATTTAATACATGTAATTATAACATTTATGAAAGCCTCGTGACATATATAAGAATTTCAAAAACTATTAACTGCCTTTTTCAAAAACTATTTTGCTCATTAGAAGTAATTAGAATTAAAAAAAAAAGAAGTAATTAGAATTGCAAAAGCTATGTCATACTGACTAAACTGCTAAAGTTTACAATCTTGTCAAGTTTCATTAAGAGTATTCTTCCACTGCTGCAAATTATGGACATATGACAAGAAGCAATGAGCTTGAGGTAATCTTGTCAAGATTTTACTAAGCAATTATTTCCTTATATCAGTAAGCCGCCAATCTATCTATATAGTCTAGTTCTTATGAGTTTATTATGTTTAGGGAACAAGTAAATAGATTTAAAGTTCTCTATCTTCATCAGTCATTATGGTATACCACTAAACATATCAGCTCAAAGCAAGAATGCTATTTCCTTTTATTAGATTAGTCTACAGTAGATTGTTATGTTTAGAGAGTGTGCACTAGCCTTAAAAATAGTGTAACAATTAGTTATTCTTGTAGAATGATCTGGAAGGGTGTTGAACATTTTTCTGTACAAATAGCTATTCAATTTTACCATTACTAATTCCTTTAGGTTTGGAAAAATTAGATAATTTAGCGAGCTCTATTAAAGGATAATAAGAGAGTACTTTATGCGTTGGTCATATAACACTAAATTTATAAAACTAATTTGGTAAGAATATGATTTTATTTTATTTTCCAGGTGTCAAGTTGGCTGCCTTCTGGCATAGTTTTATAGTCAGAAACATTTTATGTGCCTAGAATAGTATCTCATAAAAATTAAGTCAGCATTTAAAAACCAGATTTTACCCGAAAACACTAATTGTAGCATCTCTTGACCACGTATAATATATGGTAACTCATTTCCCACAAATAGGGAAATTACTCGGGCATGTTTTCCTGTTTCAAATGGCACAGACATTGATGTTTTTAAAAAAATACATTCCCATAATTTCCATTACGCATAAAGCACACAAACAAACATGCATATATTCTAGCCATTTCTCTCAGTATGTTGTGCTTGGACTTTGCAGACATTTAGCTTGTGATTCCTGCAATAGGGCTAGAAACAGACGCACACACGCACACACACCCACCCTGTAATGGCCGGAATCACAAGCTAAGTGTCATGATCACACACACTCGCATATGTGTACATGTATTTCTGATAGCTTACAGAGATGCAAATAAAAATAAAGTCTCTGAAGAAGAAGGATAAGGACTCTGGGAAAAGCAAAATTTTGTGTTTTTGTTTACAATTTTATGAAACCTACTCTTCATTTGTCAGGAAACACCGGTATTAGGTTTGGCATCTGCAGAGAGCTCGCACAGCTTCTCTTAAATGGGTTTAGAGACAGTCTGTCAAAAGTAAGTTGGAAAATCCTTTTTTGTTTGATCTGAAGTTGACATTCCTTCAAGCTCACTCCTTTCAATTTCCCCAAATGTGTCAGCACAATATCAAATGTAGAGGATTCTCATAGTATTTTTAGCAAATTAAAGAAATGGTCATTCACAACACAAAGCATTAAACCAGGGTGTCAACCAAGTAAGGGCCTTTCACAGTTGTATGTGCATTAAAATGCATGGCAGAAAAAGATGGCCATCTCTTATTAACAGAAAGGTATCAAAAAAAGAAGGTATACTTGTGACAAATACCCCTTTCCACATCTTTAATACTGAAAATTAGTATCATAATGTGAAGAAACGGATTATATTTATTTCATAGTGGAATGAGAAGAGGCCTCAGAGTCCAAATTTTATCAGCTCTATTAACTGGGATATAAACATCAGATCAATAAAGGTCCAACTAATCCCAAGAAAAACTGAACTAATTTTATCAGGCAGTTTTTTTTCCAAAGGAAAATTCTTTTCATTTACAAATCAGAACCGAATATGACGTCTGTTTTACAATTTATCTAATATTTTCATTTATAATCCCCATTTGATTCAATCTTCACAATTTATGTATTTATTTAGGCTATGTATGTATTAATAAATACAAGTTATGTATTTATTAGGCTAAATTAGGAAAACAATCCAATTTTCAAGCAGAGCACAAATAAGTTGCCCGTTAGCCTTTGTTCTTTCCTTAGGGGATGCCTATAACTGGGCATTCAGAATGTTCAGAAAACTGATTGTTGAATTATGGTGATCCTCTGTGGTTTCTGAAAAGTGAATTTGCCTCTTTGGATTTCTGCTTCCTCAACGACAAAATGAAAATTTGCATTAAGTAGTCTACCTGTTTCTTCCACTCTAAAATTCTATGCTTTAATTATTCTAGGGTAGCTAGCTGACTGGCCTAGAGGAATCTATTTGAATCACAGAAAGTAAGAGAACAGGGATGTTCAATATGCTATTGTTTTCCATCATCCTTATAGCTAGAGTTTAATCAGCGTAAATCACAAATACAGTAGATGGCTTCAGTTTCTACTGCTTTTGTAACAAATTAAGACAAATTTTGATGGCTTCACCCAACACAAATTTATTATTTTGTAGTTCAGGACATCTGAAATTCAAAGTTAGCCCTCCTAGGCTGAAGTCAGGGTGTCCGCTGGGCTTGTTCCTTTTGGAGATGGATTGGGCAGTCCATTCCACTGTTTTCTGCAGCAGTGGGGGCCATCTGCACCGCTGGGTTCATAAAAACTTCCTCGGATCACTCCAGTCTCTGGCTGGCATCGCCCTTTCTCCTACTGTTAAAGCTCTGATTCTTCCGTCTCTTGATGATAGGATCCTTGTCATGACACTGATTCCACCTGGGTAATCCTGGTCAATCTCCTCACCTACAAATCCTCAACTTGAGCACATCTGTCAAGTTTTTCTTTTCCAATGCAATATGTCATATTCACAGATTCCAGACATTAGGACATGGACAAGACTGGGGAGCCACTACCCAGCCCACCACACGTGGGACTAAAACAGCGTCCTAGTCCTTTCAGTGTTCAAAGCTGTAAAACTCTCTTCAGGAATTAATTATCTTAACGGTCTTCTAGCTGTGACATTGCCAGTGGGATTTCCATGAACTTGAAACATGATCCTAAAATGGACTCAAACCACTGTCACCATTTCTATCATCAGCTTCAGAAGGAAACAGAGTGCACGAGGACGTAAGAAATTCAACAGATGCTTTTTCTCAGGCAATTGTTCTCACACTCACAAGAACAAGCACTGCTCTGAGGATTTTCGAACCTAAATTAGCTTTGCCTATTATAGAATGTCATGTAAATCATATGTCGTTGACAGAGCTTACTCATCTAGCATATCTTTGAGACTATTTCACATTGTTGTGCATAGGAAGAGTCGGTTCATTTTTATGGACTAGTAATCCATTAAATAAATACACTGAGGTTCATGTAACCATTCTATTTATTGATGGATATCTGAGGTGTCTAATTTTTTGGCTTTCATGACTAGGTCTGTTACAAACACTCTGGTAAATTTCATTTAAATGTTTTTAAAGATTTATTTATTTATTTATTTGACAGAGAGAGAGAGAAAAAAAGAGAGAGAGAGATCACAAGTAGGCAGAGAGACAAACAGAGAGAGAGAGAGAGGGAAGCAGGCTCCCTGCTGAGCAGATAGCCAGGACCCGGAGATCATGACCTGAGCCGAAGGCAGAGGCTTAACCCACCGAGCCACCCAGGCGCCCCTTATTTAAATGTTTTTAAAAAGAGTAAGTGGATATAAGAAGAGGCTTAATTTTATGAGAAATTACAGATTTTTTTCCCTCAAAAGTTTAACATTTTACCATTCCAACAACTCATTCCAAGGAGTCATTCCTCATCCTTTGCAACATTTGGCAACATTTGTTATTATTGCCAGTCATTTAAAAGTGAACTCTCCTAGTGGTTGTGTATTCTTATCTCTTGGTGCTTTTAACTGCACTTCCCTTATGACTAGTGAAGCTGAGGCACTAGCTTGTGGTGTTTCTTGACCATTTAGATGTCTTCATTTGTGAAGTATATTACAGTATTTTGGATATGTTTTTAGGATCATTTATCTTGTCACCACTGAGTCATTTGAAAAACTCTCATTTAATATAAGGAAATCTACAGCTTAAGAGAAAAAGATATACCATGCAAATACTAATCAAAAGAAGAATGGGATAGCTATGTTAAGATCAGTCAAGTTTAGTTCAGGATAAGAAATATTAACAGAGGATATAGAAACTCTACACAGTGATAAGAGTGTCCATTCATGGGCGTCTGGGTGGCTCAGTGAGTTAAAGTCCCTGCTTTCGGCTCAGGTCATGATCTCAGGGTCCTGGGATCCAGCCCCACATCAGGCTCTCTGCTCAGAGGGGAGTCTGCTTCCCTCTCTCTCTCCGCCTGCCTCTTTGTCTACTGGTGATCTCTCCCTCTCTGTCAAATAAATAAATAAAATCTTAAAAAAAAAAAAAAAAGAGTGTCCATTCACCTAGAACACAAAGATGGGCAGGCAAGTTAAATGGACACATGAAAAAAATCTTTGTGCCTGTGGATGGAGCAAGATTTATTGAACACAACACCAAAAGAGTGATTTATTAAAAAAAAAGAGAAAATCTTGAAATATTGATTATAGAGGGTTGCAGGATTGGTTAATATAGAAATTAATATACAAATACCAGTTGCTTTCTTACAGAATAATGAATGATTGAAAGTTTCCATTAAAAGCTTAGTATTCTTTACATAAGCAGTAAAAAAGAAATACAGAAGTGTAAACACAGCAGGTGAGAAAAACTACAAAACCATGATGAAAGAAATCAAAGAATATCTAAATAACTGGAGAAATATTCCATGTTCATGGATAAAAAGACTTACTGTCAAGATGTCAATTCTTTCCAACTTGATCTATACATTCAATGCAATGACAATCAAAATCCCAGTAAATTTTATCATCAGTATCAACAAACTAATTCAAAAGTTGTATGTAGAGGAAGGACCCACAGGAGCCAGCAGGATATTGAAGGAGAAGAATGAAGTTAGCAAAATGATACTATTCAACTTCAAGGTTTACTGTATAAGGACAGTAATCCAAACAGCATGGCACTGATGAACAAATAGGCAAACAGATCAAAGGAACAGAATAAAGAGCAAGAAAGAGACTTAAATAATTATAGACAATTGATCTTGAACAAACAAGCAAAGGCAATGCAATAAAGACTTGTCTTTTCAACAGATGGTCCTAGAAATATTGGATATCTACTTGCAAAAAAGAGAAGACTCTAAACTCAGAACTTACTAATTTAACAAAAATTAACACAAACTGGATTAGAGATGAAATACAAAATACAAAAATATAAAACTCCTAAATGATAACACAAGAAAAAAATCTAGGTGGCTTTGGGTTTGGATATTTAACACCAAAAGCAACATCTATGGGAAACAAGTCAGTAAGTTGGAATGCATTAAGATTAAAAACTCTGTGGAAGACAGGTGAGAGGATGAGAAGGCAAGCTACAGTGTAGGAGAAAATGCTTGCACTGCACCTACGATAAAGGACGATACCCCAAGTATACAAAGAACTCTTTAAAAACAAGTAAACAATTAAAAAAACAAGCAAAAGATCTAAATGTTGGCCTCACCAGGTGGCAAGGAAGGATATGAAAGGATGCTCCAAGTTACAAGGCTTTAGGGAATTGTAAATGTAAACAACGAGTTACCACTAAATACCAATTAGTAAAAGTAACATTAAAACACTGACAACACCAAATGCCAGTGAGGATGTAGAAGACAAAAGCTCTCCTCTTATGATACTGGGTAACTCCTCCTACAACCTGCGGAGCATTCAGTTGGCATAAGACACCTAGAAACAAAACAAAACAAAACAAAACAACCAACCAACCTAACAAAACACCTAAAACCCACACAACATTCACTGCTTTGCTCACGGCAGGACGTTCCAAATCAGTCACAAAACTTGTGAGAAAATAGAAATCACATCTTCTTTCTCTATCAATGAGAGGAAAGGACAGCCATGTTTGACAATTTAAATCACTGTTTTCACCAGTATGCACACTGCTGGGAGTTCCTGAAGATACACACACACACACACACACACACACACAGCATACACAAACACACAGACATTGGAACCCAGCCACTCCAAATGCGGATGAATTGATATATAGTCATCCACATTAAAAATGCAATATTCCTACTAATTCCAAATTTATAAATATTAATATACATTTAAATATTTGGAGTCAAATTTCAAGGGGGATTCAAGTTGAAATTATAAGTTTGGTTGCTAAATATGAAATCAGAATGAGGCGGTTTGACTAAATGGTCCTAATGATTCATCTCAGCAAAATCTGGCCATTTGTTGCACAGAATGCATTAATCAGATGTATAATTTACAAACATCAATCGCAGAATCTTCTCCCATGGCAAGTGCTAAAGATACATTCCCCACTTTGAAGGTTTTACCCTCTTTGCCAGCACTAACACAATGAACTCTTCTGTTAATGTCCACAGGCTGCAAGACTCTGGTCTGTGGAAAGAATTGCTTTCAGAAGGCAAGCTCTTCTGTCCTTCGTCTATTCCACTGCTCACTTGGCCTGAAGAAGCCTTCAAGAGGTGATCTACATCCTTTCGCAAGTGAGTGCCCCAGAAGGTCTCACGTCCCAGGATCAACTAACTTCTTACTTGGGGATGAAGGCAGGCAAAGGGCTCATTCTTTCAAGTACATAAGTACTAAAAGAGAACATTCATACATCTCCGAATTGAATAAAACTTTCTGAATTTCAAACAGGCATGAGACTTAATCTATCCTCTTTCATTTTTCTTTGTATTTCTGGATAGAAAGCAATATCATTCAAAACTGCACTGTAGAATACATTACTTCTTTCCTTCATAAATCATTAACAATACCATTCTAACTTTTTTACATTAAAATTTGTTTTAAGTTGCAATGAACCGAGTCTCTTGTGAGAAAAAAAATCTATTTAAAGAGTTTAAGTTATAACAAAAATCTGACTAGAATCTTTACAAACAATTCAGGAATAGGACATGGCTGTGTTTTATAAAATGAATTAAATATGCCACAAAACACATAAGGACTTTTTTAATGGTGATATGTAGAATAGAAAGGAACTATATGTATATAGTTATATATAGTTTCATGCAGATTATCTTTTTTATTATCCTCTAGGATAGGTAAAATAACACACTCAATGTATATTTTATGCTTTAAATTATTTTAAATTATTATTCCACAGAATATTCCACAGTTGAAATTTTCCCTTTAATTCTATACTAAATGTTTTAAGACTTAAAGATATCTATACTCTAGGGGCGCCTGGGTGGCTCAGTGGGTTAAAGCCTCTGCCTTCGGCTTGGCTCGGGTCATGATCTCAGGGTCCTGCAATGGAGCCCCACATCAGGCTCTCTGCTCGGCGGGGAGCCTGCTTCCCCTTCTCTCCCTGCCTGCCTCTCTGCCTACTTGTGATCTCTCTCCTCCCTGTCAAATAAATAAATAAAAGCTTAAAAATATCCATACTCTAAATGTCCATTTTCATAAATGTTACTGATTTTTATTTTTCATTCAGATTTAATGATCAGAGGCTGCTGAGGGACAAATGACTTCCCTTCCTTCATATCTCTGACAATGTGAAGGTCAGAAAGTATTTGGTCTAGATGCTGATCTCGCAGGAACAAAATTTATCTTGACACTGCACTGCCAGAACATTTTGTTTCCTCTATGGATAGAGAATCATTTAAAACAATTTTTGTTGTCTGTGCATTATTTTTCCTTCCTTTTCTTTTTGTCTACTCACTTGGTTTTTGTTAAGGTTTTAGAAGAAAAGGTTATCAGACAACTTCAAAGGACATAATTCAACAATTATATGAAACACCACTGCTAGACATAGATGACCAAGTGGCTAATTATGATAATGCATGTTTTCCCACACTTGTTTGTAAGCTTAATATTGTGTTTATTTCAGGGACGCCTGGGTGGCTCAGTTGGTTGGGCAGCTGCCTTTGGCTCAGGTTATGATCCCAGCCTCTTGGGATCGAGTCCCACATCCAGCTCCTTGCTCTGCAGGGAGCCTGCTCCTCTCTCAGCCTCTGCCTGCCTCTCTGCCTGCTTGTGTTCTCCCTCTGTTAAATAAATAAATAAAATGTTAAAAAAAACATATTGTGTTTATTTCACAAAGTAGTCCTGCTTTCCAATGACATAGTCTTATTTGCCCAGACCATTTATGCCAATTATAATAATAAGAGAACGTAAGATAATTCCTTTCAGCTGGGATTGAGATAGGAATGATATCAATTTTCTCACAACACTGTCATTTCTTAGTGTATCCACAAATGGGTTACCTTGGATTCCAAATAAACTCCTGGGAAGATACTTTGTCATCCATACAATGAGGTAATAAAAAGTATCCAACTTTCTTTGCTTTGGTATCTACTTTTGAGGGAACAAAACCTATCATTAACCTGTTGTAGGGCGGGGTAATGCCCAAAATACATTCTGACTCTGCAATTGTCTTTCTTCCTTGTGCCTCTTACTGAGATGAAGACACAACTAGAGGAAGAGTATAGAAGGAACACAAGCTAAGCTTGCAGAAAAGCCAACTCCGTGTTTTAGGTGAAAGTAGCAGCTCTCTCTCACTGTCCTCTGTGCCTTTTACGGAATATTAGGTTCACCAGGGCACAGGAAGAATTGCTCTCTTCAAATAATACAGTATTATACTGTACAGTGACTATTTGACAACCTAAAATAGAAAACGTTCTTGAGTTAGTTATTAAAAATACAAAGAAGTAGCAGACTGAAAGGAAATGAGAGACAACAAAAGAGGTTCAAGGATGAAGCTTGAATTTATTTTAAAAATAGTTGTGTGTAAAATGAATAAAACTGAAACCAGCTGACTTTCAGAGCATTAGAGGTCAATGTGTCTCCCAACAACATAGAAGGATAGTGCTGGATTACATCCTTTTATCTGAGCTTTCTGGTATGTGTAGATCGTCCTATACATGAAGTCATTGCTACAACTTCATACAACTTCACATATTTTATTTGATTTTGTATTCTGGCACAAACAGGTATTTAATGAATTTCAAATTTTCTGGGGATCCAGAGGGAAAAAATATTTCACTCGTTACTATAATCTCTTTGATCTGCATACCTGAGATCTACCTTCAAAAAATACCATGAATTCAGGCTCTTCTCTTCATCTCACCTGTTACCACTCAAAGAATCATTGCTTCTCCAACAGAGAATTATGGCTCCTGAGTGCACGCATTATGTATTAATACAGAATATACATTGTTAATGATGCTTTATATATTAATATGTGGTTTATACATACAAATAAGTAAAACTTTCTTTTCAGACTTTCAGGTACAAATCCATTGTCCCACAACAGGTAGGATAATCTTTAAAAAATATAATTTTGGTCACATCACGCACAAGCACACGTAATTTGAGAGGCTCACAGCTGTACTAGTAATAACAATACGCACACACTACATATTTCACTCAGATCAGAGTACCGTGTAATCGTGCTCTGGTTTTATCTCCATCCTAATCTTGGGCAACCTCCCTGTTCATCTGTTTGTGCCAGTTCTTTTCTGAGTTCTTCTCAAATGTCAAGTTGAGCCCTGTGGAAAGACTTTCTAACGTTCACGTTCCCTACCAGAAGTATTGTTTCTGGACTCTTCACACGTTAGCTCACAGATTAGACACCACCTTTTCCAAGAAGGCTTTTTCTGACCAGGTCCCCCTGGTCAATCATGAAGGCAGAATGTACCAATGTAATTCATAAAATGTGACATAATTTATAACTATATACATACATATCTTCCTTGGCATTTTTATTTTATGACTCTTACCACCAAATACTCAACTGAACCTGGTCTTTCCTGAGGCAGACTCTTGAGGTTCTATTTGTTTATTTTACTGTTTAGTACCTATCCGTAAATTACTTCAGGTGGACACTTTCCTTTCCTGATATTACAGAGACGTGTTATAATCATGCATTTCACTAAAGGTGAAAGTCAAGGCAGTTTCCATACAACATGAGAAATTTATGAGGGCATTCGTCATTGTCAAATACTTAGCTCCCAGGTTATGAGCTTTCTGCAACTAAGTACAAATGAATCAAATTTAAGGCAATGGAAGGGTTATTATATTGATTCCAGCATCAGAGCCCAGGTTGTAGAAAAATTCCTTTTTTATATGTTACCATTATTTTTGTTTCCAGTCATTTGTTGATCCATGTACTTTGTGTTATGTCATGATTTTCAGTTCACTACTATGAGTTATTTGCTTGATTTTAAAAGCATGAAAAATTTAAAAGTAGATTTTGGAAAAGGAACTATTATAGGGTCAGATACATGATTATCTTCTCTTTGAAGATAAAATAAAAGCATATGTTTACAAGGGTGCCTGGGTGGCTCAGTCATTAAGTGTCTGCCTTTGGCTTAGATCATGGTTTTAGGGTCCTGGGATCGGGCCCCACACTGGGCTCCCTGTTGAGCTGAAAGTCTACTTGCCTTCTCCCTTTGCCCCACCTCTCCCCCACCCTCTTTCTCTCTCAAATAAAATATTTTTTTAAAAATGTATGTTTGCAAATGTTATAAAAATAAAAATAACAAAAAACAAAAATAATGTAAAATTTAAAAAAGTAAAAACAAAAAAAAAATTAAAGGAACATTTTCCACCTTCTATTTGTAAGCTCCTGGTAAGCCTCCAATTTCTTTCCGATAATCCACTGCAGATATCAAGGATCTAAAATCTTGAGAAGATGTTTTAAAAGTCATTGAACTTATTGGCATTTCTTTAGATGATCTCTCAGCTCACTCAGTTACTTTTATTTTTACTTATGAGATGAAATTCTAGGTAACTATAACTCAAACACCTGAAACTTACCGCTGAGAGCTGACATATGTTAGGACTGCACTGTCTGCACCAGGAAGCCCGTGTACTTCAGTAAGAAGGCGTATTACTGAAGTTAAAGAGACTTAGGATTTTGCCTTCATTAACACTTTGTGACTAGAGAGCATTATTTTTACTTCTCTGGGTTTTCATGATGATGTTAGTCTTGTTTTGATCATCCTGATAAATATTCTGCACCTGTGAACAGCACCAGTGTGGATTAAACAACAATCGTGCTGACACTGGATGGTGTGGACAGGGGATCAAGGAGGAAAACTCTCCATACTATGGGTGTGGCATCTGCCAACCCCCAGCTAACAGTACTGGACTGCCTGGAAATGACCTCCTGCCCCTGCAGGTAGCTCCAGTAGAGACAGCAAGAGCTCCCCTGGCCCCAGGGAGCCTGTGGATGAAATTTCAGTGCCCACAGGCCTGGCTCCTCTCCCCTCGCGCCACATCCCCCTTTTCCCCCAGCACCAGGCGCAGGAAAGTTTACATTGCTCCTGTGGGCAGAGCCAGCAGGGAGCCCGTGGGAACCCTAGCAGCAGTCTGAAGATAAAGGAGATGAGAGGAGCACTTGAAGGGTTCTGAAAATGAAATTTTCACTGGACCAGTAGCCCATAAAATGGACCCAGGTCCTGCAGGTCAATCTAATCACGGTGACTACCTCTTCAAATGGGAATTTAGTAGGATCTGGAGCCTCCTAAGCTAGTATCAAAAATAGCCAGGATACAGTCAAAAATCATTTGTCACACCAAAGATGAGGAGAACAATAACACGAATTAGAACAATCAACCAAGAGAAAACAACACTGAGATGAATCACATGTGCAACTTGTCTTGAAGGATTTTAAAACACAGTCATAAAAAAAGGCGCTTCACTGATCAATAGCTGTCCTCAAAAGAAATAAACAACTGACGACCGTTTTCAAGAAACAGAAGACGTAAAAGAGAACTGAATGGAAATTAGAGAACTGGAAATAAAATGACAGAAATAAAAAACTCATCAGATGAGGCTGACAACAGAATAAATATGACAGGAATGAACTGGCAAGCTGGGACACAGAATAAGACCAATCATCCAGTCTGAAAAACAGACAGAAGCCAACCACGAGAGCAGAAAGGAACAAAGAGGTGGGGACCTGTGGGATAATGACAAATCATCTGACATTGTATCGCCGACATCCCAGAGGGAAGGGGAAACAGTGGGGTTGAGAAAGAGTTTCAGGAAATATGGATTGAGCTTTTCCAAAATTTGACAAAAGACACACACACATACACATTAAGTGACAGAACCCCAAACAAAACACAAACCTAAAGAAATCTGCAATAAGAAATACAATAGTTAAAACTTCTGAAAACTGATAGCAAAATAAAAATCTTGAAAGCAGCCAAAAAAAAGGCAACATATTACTTACAGGGAAATACCCATATTAAAGTCAATAGATTTCTACTCTAAAACTTTGGATCCAGAAGAGACAACATTTTTCGAGTGCTGAAAAAATGAAATGATTCCTGCAGATTATTGATGTAGACCAAATACTCGTCAGGAATGAATGGGGAAATACAGACACTCTTAGGTAAGAGAAAGCTAAGGGAATTTTCCACTAGCAAACATAGAGCTAAAAGAAAAGTTAAAGGAAGTTCTCCAAATGGGAAGGAAACATAATACAAGAAAGCTTGGAACTTCTAATAGGAAAGGAAAGAGTGGAATGTGTAAAAATACACATAACACACTCAGTTCAACATGATGATACAGGTAAGGTTAGAGGTATAAGAATGGGAAAAGTAACAGGAAAAAAAACAAAAACCAAGAGTAGGTATTTACATATCGATCTAGTAGACTTCAAAATAAAATTACAAGGGACAAAGGGTGACATAATAATAAAAAGATCAATCCAGCAAGAAGAAATAGTGGCAAAGCAATCTAAACCCAGAACTTCAAAATATTTGAAACAAAAATAGATACATTTGAAAGGAGGAACAGACAAATCTACAATTATAGTTGGAAACTTCAATACTCACTTTCAGTGAACACTAGAACTAGCAGACAGAATGTCAGCGAAGTTATAGAAGAACTGCAAACACAGGCAACAATAAAACATAAGGGACATACAGAACTCTGCACCCAAGAAAAGCAGAAAACACACGTCCTCAAGCACCCATGGAAAATTCACCAAAATAGACATCCTCAGTCATCAGACACACTTCAACAAATTTTATACATTTCAAATTATACAGAGCATATCCTCTAGCCATAATAGAACAACTAGAAATCAAAACCAGAAAGAGAACAGGAAAATCTGCAAACACGTGGAAACTGAACAACACATTTCTAAATAATGCATGGTTCAAATATAAAGCCTTACAGGACATTAAAAAAAAAAACACTGATGAAAACAGAACTATAATATAACAGAATTTATGGGTTGCAGTTAAGGTAATACTAAGCAAAAGTTTTATAGCATTAACTGCTCACTTTAGAACAGAGAAAAGGTCTCAAGTCAATAATTTAAGTTACTACACAAAGGAAACAGAAAATGAAGAGCAAAATAAACATATAACAACCACAGCAAAAATGGCGAACACTGATTAAAACAGAGAAAACCATTAAAAGTTTGGTTCTTACAAAAAGTTATTACTTGATAAAACCCTAGTGAAATTGACAAATAGGAAAGAGAGATGACCTTCACCAATATAAGGATTGAAACAGAAGATATTATCTCAGATCTTATAGTCATCAAAAGAATAAATGTATAATAATATGAATATGTTTATGCTCATAAATTTGGCAATTAAAAAATATTCCCCATGTTAAGTTGAGTATTTATTTAACTTCATTATTATTGTTGTGTTACAATTATTTGGTCTGTGAAAAACTGTTAAAAGAGGATAAAATGACAAGGTACTGACTGGGGGATAAATTATACCACTTATTTAACATAGGACTTGATCCAGTATCTATATGGATCTCCCACAATGTAAGAGGAGAAAGATCTGAGTAGAAAATGTATAGCAGAGGCGCCTGGGTGGCTCAGTTGGTTAAGCAACTGCCTTCGGCTCGGGTCATGATCCCGGAGTCCTGGGATCCAGTCCCATATTGGGCTCCCAGCTCTGTGGGAAGTCTGCTTCTCCCTCTGACCTTCTCCCCTCTCATTCTCTCTCTCTCTCTCTCTCTCTCTCTCAAATAAATAAATTAAATTAAAAAAAATGTATAGCAGACATGAACAGATATTTTGCCAAATGGCAGACAAACATATAAAAAATGTTACTATGGAAATGGAAATTAAGAGAGCAATTAGAAAGAACCATACTTCTATCAGAAAGGCCAAATTAAAAATAATGAGAACGCCACATGCTGATGAGGCTGTGGGGAAATGCGATCATCCTCCATTGCTAGTAGGAAGGTAGAACGGAACTCTAGCATACAGTTTAGCACTTTCCTAGAAAATTTGAACATGCAACCACCCATATGACTCAGCAATTGCTGAACTAAAATGTTCATTCCAGAGGTATGAAAACTGATCTGACATAAGTCTCTACATAAATGTTAATAGCAGTTTCCCTTTGCCTTGTGATAGTCCCAACCTGGAAACAACTCAGGCGTCCTTCTATAGTGAGCAGTTCATCTGTGATACATCCAAACCATGCAACAGAATGTAGACATGCAAAATGACTTGGATGGATCGCAAGGCTATTATGCTTATTTTCTAAAAAAAAAAAAAAAAAAAAAAAGGCAACAACTAGGGCACCTGGGTGGCTCAGTTGGTTAGGTGACCAACTAATGAGTTTGGCTCAGATCATGATCTCAGGGTCATGAGATAGAGCCCCGCGCTAGGGTCCACACGCAGCGCAGAGCCTGCTTGAGAGTCTCTCTCTCCTTCTCCCTCTGCCCCTCTTTCCACTCACATGCACTCTTTCTCTTTAAAAAATAAAAATCTTAAAAAAAAGCAAATCCTGTAAGTTTACATACTGTAGGATTGTCCTTATGCAAAATTCTTGAAATAAGAAAATTACAGGGATGGACAACAGAAGAGCAATTGCCAGGTTTAGGGAAGGGGCAGGGCAGTGTGTGAGGGAATGAAGGCAAAGTATAGGGAGCTATGGGGGACAGATCTGTCCTGCAGCCTAAACATACACACGTTATCACATCTCATGTGTGTCCACACAGCATGCAAATAGGAATGCATGTGAAGTTGCCAAAATATGAATAAACTCGATGTCAGTTTCCTGCCTTTCATATTATACAATAGTTATGGGAGATGTTACTGGTGGATAAACTGATGGGAGGGTATAAGCAACCTCCCTGTACAAAACAGTTGTAGATCCTTATCAACTTATAAATGTTTCAAATCAACAGATATAGTAAAAAAAAATCATATATATACACTATGATGTGTAAAAATAATATGAAATGGATCAAATTTAAAAAGGTATTAATTAGTTATATGTTATGACATGTAAAAATAAGGAGATCAAAGACTGAGTGTAAAACTTTTAACGTGTACAGGGAAATTGAGATAAAAAATGTTTTAACCTTGGGTCAAACAGAAAGCATCGCATTAAAAAATGATTTTGATAAACCGATATTCATTTAAATTTGTAAAATTTACTTTTCAAATGATACAGTTAAGGAAAGAAAAACATGAAAAATGAGAATATACTCAAAATACCCACCAGGTAAAGAATCTAACATACGTATGTACTAATATAATAATCTATAATAACACGCATACCTACACACACACCTATATAGATACATATTTGTTGTATCAAAAATATGTGATGACACTTTAATAAAAAAGAAACAAGTAACAGATAATGAGATGAAAATATATTGAGAATAATTAATGATTAAGGTAAAGAAAATTGAAGTCACTATTAGATACCAATCATGCCTATCAGAATGGCCAAACTAAATAAACTAATCAAACCAAACTACACCAAAACCAAACAACAAACAACTAAAATCTAGCTAACAATAGCAAGTACTGGAGAGGATAGAGAGCACCTGAAACTCTCACTTTAGGCAAAATGCTGAAGCCATTTTGGAAAACAGTTGGACAGCTTTTTAAATTAAGATATAGGGGCACCTGGGTGGCTCAGTCAGATAGGCATCTGCCTTCGGCTCAGGTTATGATCTTGGGGTCTTCCGGGACTGAGTCATTCATCGGGCTCCCTGCTCAGTGGGAAGTTTGTTTCTCCCTCTCCCTTTGCCCCTCTTCCCACCCCCATTCGTTCTCTTTCTCTCTCTTTTTCCCTCTAATATATAAATAGATTCTTTAAAAAAAACAAACTTAACAATACAACCCAATAACCCCACTGCTGGCTCATTATTCAAGAAAAGTGACAATATATGTCTACAAAAAGACATGTGTTTGAAAAAGAAAAAAAAGTTCGCCAACTTGTGGATGGATAAACAGATGGAGAATATTCTTAAACGGAATACCATTTGGCAAATAAGCAAATAAATAAACAAACAAATAAAAGTGATATAATCAACAAAATGAGTATGTCTCAAAAGCATTACTTTAGATTCAAGAAGCCAAAGAGAGGAGGATTTGTACTGTGTGGTTCCATTTATGTGACATTCTGAGGAAAGAGGCAATATTCAAGGGACGGAACAAGAGTAGTTCTAAGAGGTGGCATTAAGCAACTCTGGTGTGTTGGAAATACTATCTTGATCGGGGTGGTGTTTACAGCTGTAAATGTTTGTTAACACTAACAGAACTATATGCCTAAAAAAGGGTGGTTCCATTGGCCTACATGATACCCCAAACCTGAGGACGAACGGCAGCACGAGGTGTTAGCTGTACATCTTCCAGAGGCCAGAGCGCACGTGTCTGCCGACAGATACGGTACCATGTAAGTACGCATGTGTACCTGCTGCGGCAGGACGTGTGTGGGATTCCGCAGAGATCTACGGCTGCGTCCTCACCGGCAAGAGAGCCCAGTGGAGTCCAATGCCAAGACATGGAGCAACAAGACCAACAGATTACTCCTGTGAGTGTGACCCCTTTCCTAAACTCACAAGTTACAAAAGCCTAGGGGAGCTAAGGTCACACTGTTCCCACAGTGGAAGAACTCTGAATGAGTAACAACAGCTTAAAACTCCAGAAAAAAACCTATCTTTCCTCTATTAACCTTCCATATCCTCTGGATAACATATTTACTTAGGAGCACATGTCCAAATAAGGGACTATCAGTCTTGTTTTCAGGTTTACTGAAACAAAACAGAAACAGGTGCAAGAAAACAGGTTTTATAGAAAATTCTGGACAGCATCCTGAAACTTGTTTTCTTGGCAACATTTAAAGACTACCTCAGAAAGCATTCCATAGCCTCATAATGGTTTAGTAAACACCTCCAGGCAGACATGTTTCTGTTGTCTCAAAACGTTTCAGCCTGCTGGTGTAGCCCTCTAAACAAGCATTGGGGAGGAAATGTCAGCGTGTGTCATGGCACTGGTGTTTTGAAGAGAAGTGAGCGTGGTAATAAGCCTTTTAAAGCTAGCCAGTACAGGTAATAGTTGATCCTCTCTTTTTTTCCTTTTGAATCTGTCAAATATCCAGCCTGGAAAGTCTCGCCTATAATTTCTGTCGAACGACGGACTCTTCTGAAACTTTCAAAGAGCACATACTTTGTGTCCCATCCCCTAACCCTTCTCTTCAATCCCCCAAACCCCGCAGTCAATGGCTCCTTTTAAACCTGCCTTTCTCAGGGCACCGGATATACCACAGTATGGTTAGTTACACTTAACCCTCTGCAATCACGGTGACCTTTTACTATTAATAGAGTCATCTTTTCTAGTTTTATGGAACATTGGACAGTAATTTGACACCTAATGTTCATATTTGCTATCCTTCAAATCTCATAATTTATTTTATTTCTGATCTAAGTTATTTCTACTGTGCCAGTAAAAATTAAAATTGATTCTAGGAGCAACACGTAGAAGGGGGGTAATCCTCAGCATTTTTGGCTAGATTAAGAAGAAAAACTGTTGCCACAAACCACACCCAGGAACTTCTTAAAGATTTGCTGACTCTGTTGTTCTTATTCCTAAGAAGTCTAAATAGGACTTGAATTATAGTCTCAGGATCATTGGGCTATAATAATAAAGTCAGCTCTTCCCATTTACACCAGCTTTTCTGCAGAGGGATATTCTTTGAAGGTGGGAAGAGGCAGGTGTCAGAAGAAGCTGTCGGGTCAATTATTTGACCACATTCCATACAGGGCACAATAGGAGAGCATTCCAGAGCAAGACTTCTCAGGACTGAACAGTAGTTGTGTTAATCAGTTAGCAAAGAGCACAGACTCGTCTCTCCAAGAGACAGACGAAGAACTAATTGGGTAGATGACCCTGATTCCTAGCCCACAGCTTGGTTTACATGCAGATAAAGTAAATTACCATTTCTGTTACATTCTTTGAGAAAAATGGAGTAGATTTTCTTGACGCCTAGATCCCTATCTATTTATCACGAAGCCTGACCACTCCACGGACTGTTTGCCTGTGTGCTGGGCCTTACGCATCATGCGGTCTGGGTCGCCTTCAAGGTACAGCTCTGTACCTTCTAGACCACACTGCAAGCCTCAGTGTCGACCCATACGGTGGTTCTGCTTCCACTGCTTTTTAGCTTCCGGCAAGGATGGCAGACCTAATCTGTCACCATATCCACAGGTGCTCATGTTCACAGGGCCCCCCGAGAGAGTGGTGTAGGGAACACCTGAGTCCCACCTTGTTGACGCCAGACAAGCTCATAAGCCCCAGACCACTGGGGTCATACATCAGTGTTACTCTGCAGTGGTTCATAATTTCTTCCCGGGGGAGCACTTAAGACCACAAATTACTTGCTGCTGCATCCTGCTGATGCTCAGTTCCTTGCACAATATTCCAATGTCACTGAGCTAGCCTTTGTAAAATTTGTAAGTATGAAGGCAGTCACTATGGGTGCACCCCGTTGATTTAATTAACTCCCATTCAATAATGTGCTCATTTAGCACATGCTTACTGAACATTTCCTGTGTTCCAGTTATCTGACCACATAGCAGAGCTATGTAAAGGCATGCAGTATTTCCCCAAAGAAGCACTCTAGAAACGAATCTTCCCAGTTGCACATAGAACTACATTCTTCCTAAGGTTCAGACATGAATTCCTAAGACTACAGAGACCCTGCTGCTCTGATCAGCCCACCCGGACCTCGTGTCTGGCCAGCCATGCTCAGTGCACAGGCACCGACTGTCCAAGAAAGTCAGTTCACTTAAAGGAAAGCTACAGGCAACACAAACACACCTCAGATTTGTCCAGACCTTTCTGGGTATTCGGGAGGGGCAAACAGCTATGTTCCCAGTGTCTGTCTCTCAGTGTGTATCTGTGCATGTGTCCATTTCTCTTGTATAAGCAAATACTTGATCAGAAATTCTTCTGACATGGTATTCTTGACACAAAAAAATAATAAAAATAACTCATTTTTAAAAGGTAACAAAACACTGTTGACTTTGAAAAGAAACCAGCAAGAACACATTTTCTGATTCCAAAACTTATCTGGCAGGAACACACCTCCCTCCCAGGCATGGATTTTTTTAAGGTAGTAGGGAAAAAATGCAATTTACCTAGAGAAGTTAGTGTATGTTGTACTAACTATCATCCAAGCTATTAATGTTAATATAAACCTTTCATTTTGATTGTTAGTAATAGTGCAATAAAATTCCACAAAAAGAAAGCTGAAGGATGTAAATAGATTTCATTTGCATGTAATACCAAATAGACAATTTCCCAGAAACTATGAACAATATTTCACTGATTACAATATTTTAGAACGAGAATCCCATACAAATCTTGTAGTTTATATCACCCTGGAGATAGTGGCCAAACCAAAAAAAAAAAAAAAAAAAAGCCAAGGAAATAAGACCTCCCGTATTATCCTTGTAATAACCTGTTGTGAATTATGCTTTGTAATTAAGGAAGACTGTTTGCCGTGGGTTACAACCCATGCGAAGGAAGCTTTGGAAAGAAAGCCCAGACTGTACACTGAACTACAATAATTTGTTCAACTGTTATGCCCAGATTTTGAGATCCCCAAATACCACCAGGGAGCCGAGTCCGATGCAAAAGCAAAAGAGCCCTTTATTCAAGCTAGCTTGAGCTCCCCCTCACACTCACGGACACAGCGGCGTGGTGTAGAGAAAGAGAGCGAGTTTCAAAAAGCGCAACAGTTTTAGAGGGGTCAGTGGCCAATGAGTTTGTAACACACAGAAAGTTGCTTAGTAACTGTTTGAACTAGCCTATCACCCTGGCCAGAATTGGCGCACAAGTTTGGCGGGCAAAAGGCGGGGTTTATATTCTTTCCCGGGCAGGGGTTC
>CM052812.1:2827050-2978411 GCA_028533885.1 Nasua narica
GGGCCACACACAAGAAGGCGGGTGTAAACAAAACAAGCCAGCCCTGCTCTGCTCCTTCACAACAGGATAAGAGAAATAAGAGGATCTATATTAAAGTAGATGCTTCCTTTTGTCCTTGGGAAGTGCCATACCTTGATGTCCATGAAAGTATTTTACGTAAATTGAATTGTGTGTCAAAACTGAAGTTGACAGATGGCCTCTTTTCTGTATCACACACACACAGCTGGCCTATTGATCATCTGCTGTGTTTAAGAGCACCCTTGCTTCCGATGAACGCAGCCTCTGTGTTCATTCAGTCCATGCTCGGAGTGCTGTTCACATGAGAACCTCTCTCCTAACTGAAACGAGCCTAACTGCCTGTCAGATGAGGTCAACTACTCATATTAAGATGCTTCTGTTCATTAAAAGTTTGTTTTTTAACAAAAAACACGTTTGCTAATAACACGCCAAAATAATTCATTTTCGTGTTTTCGTTTTTTGCCATGAAAACTCTGCTTCCAGTTATCTCATATATTAAAGGTTAGAGTTAACTGGCAAGTGTGCAAATGCGAAAGTTTTTGATAGAGGAATTTTCAGTATGTAAGTGCAGGTTTTTCACACATAGTAGTGGTGCTTCCATTTCTGCCCTACAGACAGACTCCCTTCCATCACGCCCCTCTGCCCTGCCTGAGGGCAGATGGAGGACACAGCACAGTGGTCCTCATCTACAGGCCCACAATGGATCAGGGAAAACACGATAGTGTTTCCCCAGCATACAGACCCATCCCTGCATACAGACCCATCCCTGGATCTACATGCATGGAATGCCTTTGGTGGTCAGTTTAGGCTTCATGCCAAGCTTCCAGCACTGCTGCTCTAGATTGCTTACTTTGAAATGGTTCAAAGAGAAGAGTCTGTAGTCCACCAGGCAGAGAGAAAGGGGAGGGGTACAGACTTGCACCTAGTGTTCAACAAGACAATGGCCAATGGTTGGTCCTCTTGGATGTGCGTGTATCCTGGGCCCTCCCAGAGCCCTCCATGCCAAGGACCAATAATAGCATCTTACCGGATTCACCAAATCTACCACCAACTACTGTTGGACCCATAATTCTGAAACACCAACTTAAACCTTCAAAATGAGTTCCCAGTTCACCTATAGCAGGGCCAAGGAAAAATTTTCTTTCCTTATAAAGAAAAGACCAGGTCTCAATTGTGTATTCTGTACAACACGAGGTTTGGGTTGAATTTCACTCAATTTTCATCTTTTTTTTTAAAGATTTATTTATTTATTTGAGAGAGATAGCAAGAGAGAAAGCATGAGAGGGAAGAGGGTTAGAGGGAAAAGCAGACTCCCCGCTGAATGGGGAGCCCAATATGGGACTTGATCCTGGGCTCCAGGATCATGCCCTGAGCTGAAGTCAGTCACTTAACCAACTGAGCCACCCAGGCCCCCAATTTCCATCCTTTTAACATATTCATTCTCCCTCCCCCTATTTGCTGTAAGGCATGATTTAGAGAGTCTTATCAACTAGATTAGCCCCTTCAGAAGTCTGTCTTGCTTGTTTCACCCTCTCAAGAAAGAAGGACTGTGACTGCCCTATACTTAGCATTTGACTTTTAATGCAGGCTCACTTTGCCTAAGTGTCATTGATCTGATAAAAGAGTCACAAAGTCAGATTTTTTTTTTAAATGATGGCTCTATGCCAGGAGCTGTATACATCTATAATAAATGGTCTCTTCTGGTGAAATTTCTATAGTTATATCCCATAAAACCTCCAAATTTTCATGTACGCACCTAAGCCTTGCCACATTATTTTGTTTTTGTGGTTACTTACCTAGACACAAAAGAAGAACTTGACCTTCACTTCGGTTATATTATTCTATTTTCAATCTCGGTATGTCCATAAACCAACTCTGTTAAGATATCTGATGACCTGATTTATTAACTACTATCTATTCCTGCTAGCTTCACATTCCCTGAAATTCTGTGCCATTGGTGTTGTTGATGTAAATCATTAATAAGAGGACAGAACTTTATCCCAGGTGTAGATTACACTGTGAGCACTGGGTAGAGCTCTCCTGTCCACTCAGGCCCAGTGACTACTGACTAGTGTTGCTTAAACACTCTCCTCTGAAGGGATAAGGAGGCAAATAAAAGTGAAAAATGCAGAAGAGAATGCAGGGCTCATGCACACCCCGGAGTCTTCTTCAAGCCTCACTTTTCTTTCACACTTAAGGGCAAGAAATAGTCTTAGTAATATTTAGGCAAGAAATTTCAAGTATTGAACCACAATGTCCCCTGAAATATCTCTTTTTTCAGGGTCCTCTATAAAGTCTCAAAATTTAGTCTTATTTTCTAAGATTTATTTATTTGAGAGAGAGAGAGCAGGAGCAAAAGGAAGGGCAAAGGGAGAGAATGAGGCAGACTCCCCACTGAGCAGGGAGTCAGATGTGGGGCTTGATCACAGGACCCGGGGATCATGACCTGACCTGATGGCAGACGCTTAACCCACTGAGCCATACAGATGCCCCACATGTGGCTTTAATATCTGAGGAGTCACAGCCACCAGCAGGAGCAGCGGCTCCCCTCCTGACCCGGTGCTATTCTTATTTAATACACTGAATTTGTGGCCATTGATAATGTGCATGTGGGGAATCACATCTGACTGTTGGCACTCTGGACACTGAGTTCACAACACCACAGCTCTCTGAGTTTCTTTCTCGTTACTCGAATCCCATTCCATGTTTCCTGCATATTCTTGTTTATCTCCGGGTTCATGACAGAGCTCTCTGAGCGGGCTTACTACTTCCCGGGATCTGTTCTAGAGCTGCTCCAAGGACAGTGAGGAAACTGTTGAAATTCTTAATGAATAATTAAGTGAGAAAATCCCCCCAACTTATTTATTAAAAATATGAGTTTGTCTTCCTTTCGAAGAGGTCAACTGGATAATATTTCCCAATATTTTGAACCCCTTTCTAGAGTATGTATGATAAACATTCAAATTAATTTTCCCTTTCAGTGTTAATGGCTTGTGAAATTGGACTCAGTGAAATAGTCTGGCCAGTGATATAAAAATTTCCCTCCCATCCTAACTGTGTGAATGACAGGCTTTCCTCTGTTTAAAAGATGTGTGATATATACCTATAAGAATCTCCCAAGGGCAGAAAAAGAAGAGCCACTTAGGACTTTTATTATTCAAATAGGAGACCTTAGATCAGAACAATGAGGCAACTGAAGAAAAAAAAATCAAATCAGAGATCTAAATAACAATAACCTTAAAGACTACACAATCACTGTAATACAGAAAGTCAGCAAGAACACAATCCGGGCCTTTTCTGTGTCTTTTCCTTAAGAAGAAGAAAAAAACATTCAGATATGTCTTAGTTATCCATTCAATATCAGTATGAAGTGTTAGGCTGTATGTAAAAGCATTTCCATTCTATAGGAAAAAAAATGCGGTATAAAGAAATGTTCTAGAAGGAGAAAACAGCACATCAGCCTGCGACTTCCACACGAAATTACCCTGTGCTGGAAGGAGATGTCTTAACTTGCACAACATCATGCAAATCAAATGAATATGGAGCAAAGGAGCTGAGATTTTCAAATTTTGGTGCTAATAGCTGGAAGATTGAGAAGCTGAAAGACAATTTTACCAGAATTAATATTTTATATCAAAACCAAATTACTTTTCCTAAGGTACCTCACAAGCTACCAGCTGAAGAAGACCTATTTATGAGTGGGCAGTGTCTCCCCAAACAGTAATTGTTCCTACTTATAAATAATGCAGCTAGATGTCTCTGTGCTTAAGAATGCAAGAGTTAACCCAATGTAAATCTTCCAAGAAAAGCATTTCCGGAATCATCCAGCAGAAACAGGAAGGGAGGCTGTTACTAAATCCCTTTTAACAGGGCTCTTCCGACACAATCCAGGCGGAAACTACTGGAAATACAGTATTTGTATTGTCTTAATTACTGTTAGCATTGTATTGGCTCTATCTATCCCTGGATCTATTTCAGATTGGGCAAATGTGAGTGACTGAATAATAAATAAGTAATCATATGAAAATAACGCTCCACTATAGGATCATATGGACTCATTCTCAGGGTCCTCTCTCCTCTCTTGCCTCCAATTCAGCCCGAACACTCAACTGGAGACGTAGGGTAATGAATGAAGCCCCTCTAAGCCCCACCAATGGGCACAGCGTTCAGCCACATAGGTCCAGCACTAGTGATGACCGTGTCATGAACTCCAGCAGGAATTTAATAACATTGCCTGATCAACGCTAGGTATCAAGTAGCAGGAGTTCCCAAAATGAGGAGACTCAACCAGGAGGTACCTGGCTGGATTATGTGAGCACCTTTGTACCACTACCGTTATTTATTGTAGATCATTCAAATTATGAGACAATTAGAAATTAGCCTGCCTCCTCAAATTCCCATGGGCCCATGTGTTATGATTAAGGACACCAATGGGGCGCCATTAGGGACAGAAAAGGGGAGGGCTGGGAGGTGGCCGTGAGAGACACCTGCCATGAAGAGAGCTTACTTCATTTAGTGAAATGGTTGCAACGAGAGGTACTTAAAAGATTTTTAACACTTCTGCTCCAATGAGGCACTTACTCCTCCTTGGTAGTTAGATGCACATGTGCACACACACACACACACACACACACACACACAGGCAAACACAAACACAAGCACACATACACACGTATACATACACATGTAATTCCTCATTCAGACATTCAGAAAACATTTGGTGAATTCGTGCATATGGTAGGCACATTCCCAGGTTCTATTGCTGGGAAAAAAATGAGTAAAGAAAGATAATTGTTTTTTGGATGTCAGAGTTATATTACCTATCACTTTATTCCATGGGTTAATTAACTAAAACGAGCAGCATTCACGCATCTTAGACATACATTTTACGGTACATTTTTCCTTTACAGACTTACTTTATGTAACACCTTCCAACCTCATTTAAACCACACATTCTTTTTCTTTTTAAAGAGATTTATTTATTTAATTTTTTAAAAGATTTTATTTATTTATTTGACAGAGAGATCACAAGTAGGCAGAGAGGCAAGCAGAGAGAGAGAGGGGGAAGCAGGCTCCCCGCTGAGCAAAGAGCCAGTGCGGGGCTCAAACCCAGAACCCTGAGATCATGACCTGAACCAAAAGCAGAGGCTTTAACTCACTGAGCCACCGCCCCTTACTTATTTATTTTAGAGGGGACATGCAGAGACAGAGAGAATCTCAAGCAGACTCCCTGCTGAGTATGTGAGCCCAATGTGGGCACCTGAGACAAAACCAAGAGTTAAGAGACTGAGCCACTCAGGTATCCGTAAACCACAGATCCTATAATATAGTCTACCTGTGAATTTAGTTACTGATAGCTTTGACAGAAAAATATATCTGTTAGTAAGAACATAAATCAGCATTTACTTCACGTTTACTGTGTACAAGTTCTGTGCACATGTATTATTGATTTAGTCAGCAAACGGGGTGTTTAGTGGTATACAGTCTTTCTACTATGAGAGGATAATGATTACACTGAGGTGAAGATTTTTATCCGATGAGTTTTGAGGGAACAGCTACCGATAATACTCTCCCAAACTCATGCAGGGAACAAATCAATAGTTTATCAGAATTCCTTTCTGTCTCTCAATCGATCTTTCTTAAAAATAGAAAAAAAATAAAAAGAATTAAAATTGATAATTGTTTTTGTTGTATCCTTTGTAAAATTACAGATGAGATCCAGATTGCAAATAGCCCCCTTTGGAAGTAATAATTTTCTTAAAACCCATGCAAATTTTTATAATGGTTCATTTTAGGTAATTTAAACGTAGACAAGGATGTGTATCAAGACAGGATGCGTTGACCCAGTTTTCCTGATTTTGAGAATGTTCGCCTGTTTGTCTCCTTGTTTCTTCTTCTCCATTTTTCAAATATTTCTGTCCCCAGCCCTTGCTTTACTCCTGATCTGCCTCTCCTCTCCCTGCTACCCCATCTCTTTGTTCTCTGTGTCATAGTTCATTCTACTACCCCCATCTTGCTCCTTCTGTTTTGCTCAGAATTTTCTCATGGATAAATATATCAGTAACAAAACTGAAGGAATTTTTAAAAATCATAATGAATATATTCAGTGGAAATGTAAAACAAGAATGACTAGTAATAACTTGAAGTACATCTTGGGGGATTTTTAATCATTTAAAAATGATAAGAGAAAATCTATCAAATTCCGTTATTCCAAACTGGTTCAGGAGTCAATTAAGTATGAACATGCACACAAAGCACAAAAATACACATAAAAATACATGCATGAAATAATTTTGTCACTGTTTCCTGGGTCCAGAAATCAGAAATGTCTTTTAACTGGATCTTTCTAGCAGAAGATCTCTTATGTGCCCACAGTGAAGCTGTCAGATGGGGCTACAGTCATCTGGGAGCTTGACTGGGGAGGGAGTATCTACAACCAAGCTGGTTTACTTTTAAGTCAGAAAGCTGATGCTGGAGGAAGTCAGGAGTCCTTAGTTCACCTCCACATAAACCCCACTGTAGGTACCTGAGTCTTTTCAGCACATGGTGACTGGCTTTGCACATGAGCAATCCCAGAGTGTAACCGTTCCTCAAAACAATGCACTGCTTGAAACATAACCCATGAGAAATTGTACTAGTCTGGCAAGCATGTGTGGATATAGCCTTAAGAAAAACATATACTGGCAACAGGCCTCTGGGGAGAGGACGATATATGTCCTTGAAGCCAAGCAGCTGGGAACACCTGGCCGGCTCAGGGCAGAACACCGCCTGCTTCTTTTTTCTGTTATCTCCCCTTCTCCAGAGATCACCTGTGGATAATTAGATGATCCCTTTGAATATGCTTGCTCAACTATAAACTTTATACTGCTTGACCAGGTATGTTTTGCCTTTCTTATTACTTATATACAAGACTCATGGTCAATGTGTAATCCACTCTGGCTTCTTTGTTGGTTGTTGCCTACTTTCTAATAAACATGAGACCGAGGAGTTGTTCGGGGCAAGAGTCTTCTCTACTGTCGACCCCTGCTCCCTTTCTCTTGCAGCTGACTTGTTTGTGCCTCACTCTTCTCCCGTGTGCCATCAGGAAGCCGCACAAGAGATCTGGTTTAACAAAGTATGGGTTAAATTGGTTTTATATCCCTAAATTAGATAAGTATAAATGCACAGAATTGCAAGTTGCTTACATGTCTAGGGATTGAAAGCAACTGAAAGTCTGAGATGTCTGTAGTGTCTTTGTCTGTGTCTCTGTGCCCACAGGGACCTGGCCATAGAGATGTTAACAATTTTCATTTGTTTGGTATGGAATGCATGTGAACCATTGACTAGAGAACTTAAGACAATCTATTTGCAAGTCAGGAAAAATACAAAACAGAATATGGATGTTCCTTATGATTATTTTTTGGGGTTAAAATATTCAATTTTTTAAAAAGGATTTATTTATTTTAGAGAGAGAGAGACATAGGGGCAGGGGCAGGGGCAGAGGGAGATGGAGAGTGAGAGACTGTCAAACAGACGTTCCACTGAGCGAGGAGCCTCACATCGGGCTTGATTTCATAACCATGAGATCATGACTTTAGCTACAATCAAGAGTCAGCTGCCCCACTGACTGAGCCACCCAGAGTCCCCAAAAACATTTCATTTTTTATAAAGTCAAATCTAGAGGTGGGAACTGTGGTTACCCATTGGAAAAGATTATATTTTCTTCAAAAGCACAGATTCTATTTTCTATATGTATCACGATAATTTTTAAGAATTTTGAGGGTAGATTTTTATATATATTATTAATGTATTTTTTAAAGTTCAGATAGATATTTTTCTATATGAAATAAATCAGTTAATTTTTAATTTCTAAATTGATTTTGCAGTACTTATAGGGATTCCTGTGTATTTTTTTCAAAAATGAATTTTTACATAAAAGTAGGAAATACTTACTAAGTAACAACTTATTCCTACAGAATAGTATGGAGGACAATAGAAAGGAAGTAGGTTATGTCAACTGGAAGTCAGTTTTTCTTCCTGAAACAGCAGGGGTTTATGGAATTTTTAAGTATGAAATGGTAATCTCAAACTGCATATTCACATGTAGGAGTTACTTCCCTTGTCTTTTCTTCAGTTTCTTTACTGAAGATTATTCCTAAACTTAAAATGTTGTTTTTCAAAACTTAGGAAAGTTTGCTTGCTGCCTAACTTTTAAATAAAGAATTATCGAAACAGAAATTAAAAAAATATCATAGAAAATTTGAATACCTAAGACAAAAAATTATAGGGTCATAAAATATAACTACCTCTCACTGGTGAGGATTTTTAAAAACAACTTTACTCCAAGGTAGTAAATTAACATTTACAGTTATAGTCTCAAAATGTTGTATAGAAAATGCTATTGACAATAATAAGACAAAAGAAGACAGAGAAGCACCATTAATTTTAACTATACAGACAGGTGATTAGGTAGCCTGTATTGATGAGTACCCAAGGGAACTTCCTCTGAGAGTATAGAATATGAAATTTACCTGGTTTAACATGCCTACTTTCAAAGGAATTCTTTTAAATTAATGACTTTTCTAGGGAAGGACCCCTCCTTAGGAGACAATTTATTCATATTCTTTGGTAGATTTAATATAAATTATAGTCCATTAATTTAATAAATTTCTCAGTCTTTACAAAAGTACCTTTTGGGATTAGAACGTGGATCTTGGCATAGAGAGGAAGAGTGCAAATAGAAAATATTGTTATCTGAATTATCATCAGGAAAGGCAGAAGTATGGTGGGGCAAGCCCTGAATGTCAAAGATAGTGCGTTGATGTCTAATAATGTGACAAAGTTGGGAAACTGGGGAAAACATAAAGTAAGAAAATAAACATTAACTGCATTTCTCATTTGGGAGGAGCAAAAGGCAGTCTTTCACCATTTTGAAGATAGCTCTGTGTGTGTGTGTGTGTGTGTGTGTGTGTGTGTGATAAACAGGCCATATGGTATTTTTCATGTTCAGCTACTTAGCTATTCATTTAGCTCCTATATGCTGAGTCACACTTGCCTTTGGACTTCACGGTACATGGAAAGGCTGTCCTAAGGTGAAGTTTAAGAAGGAGCCAGTAGCTTTTATACTTGCTACAATCTCTACCATAAGTCTCCTTGGCTTTGCTTCTTTAAGAGTTGAACCCAGGTATATGTAAGAAAGAAATTTTGAGGAACTTTTTAAAAGTAAAATATAATGAGCGTGTCAAAATAGTATTTGATGGAAATGTACACAAGTGAAAGGAAAGTAAGTTCTCTACAAAAGCAACCAGGGATGGGAAGGGGGTGGACAGTAAAGGGGAAGAAATACCAATTTGGACTCAACTTCCTATTTCCACAGGTAAAATCACTAACTAATTTCTGATAATAGGGATTAAATGCTCATGGTTATATATTACCTGCAATAACTTTGTGCCTCCCTGGAATCACTTCTAAGAAGTACTTATGTGGTTTACATGTGTTACATTAAAGAGAAACAGGTCAAGGTCAATGTTTATTAAGACATTCATTTATTCATGCATCTGCCCTGCATCCCTGTGTCCATCCTACACCTTCCTACTAGCCAACCTCCCTTAACCTGAAATGACTCCCTGAGTTGATTAAGGTCTGCTTTTTCCTCCAAACACAATAATGATACACTCTGTTTTGTTCTGTGTGGTTGCTCGTTTGTCTCTTGGACATTTACCGAATATTTGAATCAGTGGCAGTCTCTGTGCTAAATGCTGGAGCAGGATTTAACACAGCTCGGCAAGACTCTCAATCCATGTTCAGGGTAGACTGTCTCTCTGGAAAACAAAGTGGAATAGAGTTCCACCACTCGACTATATGACCTAGAACTTTACTTTCTCATATGTGCGCCAGGGTTAGTAATCGGTACTCATCTGAGACAGCTGCAGGATAGATTAAATAAGATGATATATGTAAACGCCCCCGGAACAAAGGATATATGTAAAGCCCCCAGGCTTGGAAAATTTTTTAAGTATTCAAATTTTAAGTATACTTATATCACTTCATTTTCAACCTTTCAAACTGTAGAGTGAAATCAGCCTCAATGAAACCACATAAGTGGTGGGGGAAAAACACAATTTCCAGTGAAATATTTCACATGTATTCCTCACCTGGAATGTAAGCATTGCCAAAACAAATGAAAGACAAATTTGGCAAACTGAGTCACAGCTCTTCCCTGTACTCTGGTAGCCATCAGTCTGGAAATTATTCCCATAATCCAGGTGAGAAACAAGTACAGCATGGACCGGGGCATGGGGGGGGAAAGGAGAGAGGTGGATGACAGAAGAACGGTTTAGGAGGCAGAACTGGCAGGACTGGGTGGTCCATGGGCTGCTAGAGTGTCAGAGACAAGTCCATTACATGCGGCAGGAGGCCCCTCTGTGTGTAACTGAAAGACTAATGTTAAACTGAGTGGAAATTTAAGTAGCGGTACAGAATACCCAGGCTCCATAAAACACCTCTGATATTACTAGAACATGTGTATTGGTAATATATTAGCTTTTTCAAGTATGAAGAACATTTAAGTAAAACAAAAATAATAGTTAGGCTTCAGGTCATTTGGTCAAACATTTCCATTTCCTTCACTAACTTTTTGGGTTTTTACAGTAATTTTATTTTGTTTTGAGTTTGCTGCAATGGTCTGAGTTAAGATGTTTTATTCAACATTTGAAAAACTCATTTATTTAATCATTTTAGGGGTAGAGGATTTTAAGAATTTACTGCTCTGATTCATATAAAAGCAATTTCTCTTCACTGAGGAGCATCTCTGCTGCTACCTCAAGCTTAACGCCTGTACATTAGCACACAAGAGAACCCTTTTAAATAATGCTCCACATCTGACCTGTGTTTCAGAACATTCACATATGCACAGTGCAGTGGTAAATCAAAGGCTCCTTGTTGGATGCATTAAGGGAAGCTATAAAAGAGAATGAAATGATGCTTAAAAATAGAACACTAATAAAAGGCCCAGATAAAATCGAGACAATAATTATATAGTGGCTTCATACACTCAGCCAGTCCAGCTAGTTGAAGAACTAAGTGTTATAGAGGGAGCAGGAAGACTGGACCCTCGAGGTGAAGTTGGGGGCTGTATGCAAAAACTCCCTGTTTCTCCTCTGCGCTCCCACTGTGACAGCACTTCCCTTCTGAGACCAGATGTGTGGTGTCCCACCCACCAACCAGTTCTGTGACGCGAGCTGAGTGTCCCCCAATTCAGTTCAGTTCTGATGCCATCTACCTGGAGTGTGCACCAGGTCCCACAGGCTAAAGGCTCAGACCCACAGGACTCCCCCATTTCAGACTCCAAATCCAAATTGTTACCTGGACTTCTGATCGGCCAGCTATAAATCACGACTCCCACCCTGGGTTCAACAATTTGTTAGAATGGCTGACAAAGCTCAGGTCAGGGAAATGCTTGCTTTATTATAAACAATATAATAAGGTATACAGATGAACAGCCAGATCAAGGTAAGATATGGCAGCAACCCAAGCTCAGGAGCTCCTGTCCCCACAGAGCTGGACAGCCTCACCCTCCCAGTATGTCTGTGTGTTCACCAACCCAGAAGTTCTCTGAACCCCGCATTTCTGGAACTTTTATGGAGGCTTTATCATGTATGCATGATTGGTCATTAACTCGATGTCCAGCCCTCTGCCCTCTCTGGAGGATGGGCAGTGGGCTGAAGCCTCCCAAGCTACAGGATCAGCCAGCCCCTAACCCCCAGCAGCCCTCCAAGAGTATCCTCATTAGAACAAAAGATGTTCCTGCCCAACAAGAGTTCAGAAGCTCTATACCAGACACCCCAATCATTTAGGAAATTACAAACATCTTATGAGCTCTGTGCCAGGAACTAGGGGCATAGATAGATAGATAGATAGATAGACAGACAGACAGATAGATAGAGAAATATAGATATAGACATAGATATAGATACATATATACATATATTTTTCTATTATTTTATAAGGGGGAGGTAGTGATTACAGAGGTAACTTTCATAATTGAGAAAATCATTAAAGAAGACTAATGCAAGTTACAAAAGTGGGGGGAGCTCAGTTCTTTTAAAGAGTCAATAGGTTAAAAAAATGAAAATGCTAGGTGGCTCATCACTCATTCCAGTGCACAAAGAGAAACCTGGCCCTACTAAACCTGCGGCTCACTCTCCAGGTGTCCCATCCATAAGCATACACGCATGTCCTCATACCTGCCTCTCCTGGAAGTATCCTTGAGTGTCCATTTGAGGTGCTCTTGCCTGATCACGTAGCACCACAGTAAATACACCTTTCTCTGCTCTCAATCCCTAAAAGGACTGTGCACTTGATATTGTGATTACTGATTTAGCTCTCATTTTCACTTAAGTAAATTACCTTAAGGGTTATATGGTAGATACAAACCAATGTAAACTTAGATCCTCAAGCTTGATTCTTAAATGAAAGTAAACGCATATTTTTTTCAGTAGGTGAAGGGATATTACCGGGTTCTTAAAAAAACTTGGGATAGAAAGAGATTTCTGAATATATTACTAAGATTACAAAACCACTTGCTAATTTATTTCTCACAAAAACCATTTAAACGTTACATGACTCTCTGCCTTCCATGGTGTTAAAACAAGAAAGCAGAGCGATAAGTCAATTTGCAAAAGTAACTTCTTATCTGTCACAGGCAAACAAAAGAGACTTAAAGATTTAAAGATTTCCAGTGTGTCCAGACAGGGTTTCTCTGAAATCAGGGATACTTCTGAATGATGTTGGAAAATTCACGTCATGCCTCAATGAGACAAGTCACATTTCAAAACCAGATCACGACAGAACACAAAGGGAAAAACAACCCTATACACGCATAGGTGAGAGACATCAATGTTTTATTTATCCATGCACAGAGCCTCCTCCACATCAAAGAAAACTGATAAGCACTGATCAATATAAGTTTTCCTCTAGTGAAAGCAGTTAAAGAGGAAGTTTTTGTTGCACACTGATGATTCAGTACATGGGGACTAAAGCTTTTTATGGCTATGGGAGTCTCCTTTGAAAATCACATGACTAAGGTGGGGCGCCTGGGTGGCTCAGTGGGTTAAAGCCTCTGCCTTCGGCTCAGGTCATGATCTCAGGGTCCCGGGATTGAGCCCCACATCGGGCTCTCTGCTCAGCGGGGAGCCTGCTTCCCCCTCTCTGTCTGCCTGCCTCTCTGCCTACTTGTGATCTCTTCTCTCTGTCAAATAAATAAATAAAATCTTTAAAAAAAAAAAAAAAAAAAGAAAAAATCACATGACTAAGGTGAAAAATGAATAGACATCATTAAGTACATGTGCTTTTCTTTTCTTTTTTTAACAGATTGAAATTAAGGCAAGAACCGGGTAACCTAAGTGGTTTTTCCTAACCATGATAAATTATACTTCAAAGACAGATTAATGTGTTCTTCCAGAGGAATTCGATCCAAAGCAACATCGCCAGATCATTTCTTTCTTGATTTTTTTTTTTTTTTAATTTAGACAATTCTTTGGATTCAGGATCATTTCAGCTGTGACTGTCAAAAAGTTACTGAAAATGACGTTATGTTACTTACTCCCTGAAAAATCAGTCTGATAATTTATGTTCCATAGAAATGTAGGTATTAAAGAGTCAGACTGGAAAGTACCAATATAAATGTGAATAACTCAGAGGCATATCTAAAGAAGAATGGTAAGCACAGATACGCGAGCAGTCCATAACAAGATACCATTACGTGCGAAATGAACTGGCAAAGCAATATTCTACCATGATCCCCTGACTCTCCCCTGAGTTGAGTTCAACTCAGTAATCTTTGAGTTGAACAAATGGTGAGTTTAGGATGACTGTTCACTTGGCAGAAGAAAACCAATTCTGCTTTGGCTCGGCTTGCTCTTGCCTTTCTCCATTCCCTGACCAGGAGATATAACTGACAACAAGGACCCTGGCCAAGTCTCTATGTTGCCACAAAATCAATCATTTAAGAGCGCAGCCGATCTCTTCCTTCTCCGGGATCTTAGTTCAATAACTTAATGTTAGCCAGCACAATTTGACCATCCCTCAGGGTCTAGAAAAACTCTTCAGAAGTTCTCCCTTAACTCTCATTACCACACGTGGCCTAAGGAAATCCAAGGACCGCTGAGTTTTGCAAATTCCCAGTGCATTTCAATCCTCTTAAACTGCTTCAAATGATATACTCTTGCTTCAACATACACTGTTTTTATATTTATTATTTTGGCACCCATAATAGGAAGGTTTAGCCCCTCCTATGATTTCAGGCCAAATCACTCAGAAACTTGGGAGATTTTACTGATGTCTTGGAGGAACAAAAGGAGATGTTTTCTGATACAGGCCACTCAGGAAGTAGGTACCAACTTTCCTAAAATCTTGAGCTAGGCAATCATCACAGCGTTCTGTTGAGCCCGGGTGCTCCCTGTATCCGCTCTATAAACTCTACACATTTATGAGTATATGTATCTGTAGAGGATTTATTAATCAATATCATTCCATTTTAACCACAAATAAAACTGATTATTGGAATAACATGTAGTTTCATATTAGCCGGATGGGGTCTGTTATGTTGTGACACCAAAGAATTCCTCAATCTTTGTGGTTTCACACAATGAAAATTGTATTCCCCACCCACATAAATGTTTTTGTGATTTCAGGTAGCTCCCCAAGGTGGAGGTTCCCCAGAAATTGATGGAGTGGCCCACCCATGATTGTGGAACTCATGGAAGATAGGAACTGAAGAATTTTCTGAGGACTTCTCACTTCGTATTTCCCTGGTCATAACCCATTGCCAGGGAACCACCCAACATCAGAAGTGCAGAGAAATAACAGACTTTGCTGTGACTTCTACAGAAAGACAAGTAGATGTTGGTGAAGATCACTGACACAACATGTCTCTTCTACGATATGCCAAAGCCTCCCATACTTTTGAATCTAAAAATGGATTTTTTATTTTACATGTCTATACCATTCCAATAGCACACTGGCCTATTTATACTACATTTTGATATTAAGGGTTTATATAAGTTTTAGTATTGGTACTTTGGGTTCAAAGTACAAAAAGACTGTTTGCGATTCTCATCCTTGGTGAAGGTATTCATGTCTGTATTTTTTAATTTTCTCTGCTAGTATATTTTCTATGACTGCTATGCATTTGGGCAAATGCAGTGGGTAATTCTTTAAACAATTCTAATTTATGAAGTTGGGATACTTGGTTTTTGAGAAATGCATTTAATGAAACACAGATTAAGCATCATCTATATTTCACATTTCTGTCCTAAAATATGCAATTGTTACAAATGGGGAAATTGTCATGTTTCCAAGGCTTGAACTGCCTAAAGGCCACTCACTCGGACATGCTTTGTGCTGAAGAGAATCACTCTACTCTTACCTACGTCCAGATAAACAAACCCTTCATACCAGAGGTGCTCCAACAGTGAAAGACACTTGGACTCTCTGCCAGGTTGGTCTAATTTACATGTACACCACAGTCAAAAAAATTCCTTGGTTTGACAAAGGCATTCTTTTCTATTTAATTCCATCTCTTGTCACAAAGAGATGCTGCTGCATATTAGCATAAGCTGTTCCCCTTCCGGATGAAGGGGTTGGCAGCATTCTACAACTGGGAACAAAGCAGGCTAAAGAGGTGTAAGCCATCAAACAGACATTATCAAATATTACTTGATTTACTATTCCATTCAAGCTCGGTCAATTTCAGCAGCCACCAGACCCTGATAACTAGAGTCTTCTGTAATTACTCTGTATCTGTGAACTGGTCTCAATGCCATGCCTGAAAGAATTCAGTCCCTGGTCTGAAGCCTATGCCAGGGAAGGGCTACTGTTGATGAATACCCTTTGTTCCACACCTCCCACCCTACTGTCTCAGAAGTGTCCATCACGCCTGCATTTGTGTAGACTTGAGTAAATCCGCCTGTGTTTAGAGCTGGTGGCTCACTTGCTCTTTCATCATTTCAATTGCCTGAACAGACGCATCTCCAATAGGGCCCCTTGCCCAGCGTTGACTGGTACAGATCAGAAATGGCAAGATCTTTTTGCTTCCCAGCCAACAAATGCAATTGCCACTCTAGCTGCCATCTTGCTGGGAATCCTACCACACGAAGTGAAAGAGCTATCTGCTGCTTCCAACACTGCTTCGTCTCCTGTGTTTGAGTGCTGGCTCTGTGACCTAGCCCAAGCCTTTCCATTCCCATGACAGGCCTTCCTCCCCAGGCTGGTTAGATTCCAGACTGGAAAAATAGGTGGATTATCCACATGTGAGGACCAGCTCTTGCTTTCCCTCGGTAAGGTAAGAAAAAATGTGTGCCCCAATCAGTGGGGAAAATGCAGTGTGTCTCGTATATCTTTAATTCAACATCCCTTCTATAATAGCCTAAAATATTATCAGTTCAATAAAAGTACTAGGATTTATTTTAGCATATGTGCTGCCGAAGCGAGCACGAAGTACTAGGTTTAAATCACAGTATAGAGCAAAACACACAAGGAGAGTCAAAGAAACTGAAACAAACAAATTTTAAAAAATTTAAATATTAGCCTTTTTAAATTAAGGTTCTTATTTTTATATTCAAATAATTAAATAAATTTGTGTTTATCATTTCAATGTTGTTACATTATTTCCTCACAGTTTTCTTATAAAAAAGGGATAATATGACCTTTGTCATTTTGTTGATGTAGTAATTTAATGCATTATGTTCTCAAGGTTCTCAAAGGTGAGTCTGCATGAAAATCACGTGGTACATGTGTTAAAATGCAGCATTGCTATGTAGCCCATACTTTGTCCTGCAAGGTATCTGGGAGGCCTAGGGGAAAATGAATTTTTAGCAAGAGCCATAGAGATATTCACATAAGTATCCAAAGGACAACCTGAGAATCCTCGATAAATGCAAATTAATTAGCACAATGGCTGTCGCACACCAAAGATTTTATACATTAATGTTACGATAAATAAGTGAAATGGAGTTGGAACTCTCACACGGCAGTGCTGTCCATACAAGTCCTCCGTCACAGACAGCAGGGAGACCTCTGGGAGTGGCTGCAGAGTGACCACTGGGGACTCCTGTCCTGCCCCAGGTCCAGTACAAGCCACCATTCCCGTGCCGAGTGTCTGCTCATGTTCTCAGATCGTGAGTCTCACATTTTTCTGGTGCGAATGTTCATGGGCTCAAGGTAAAAACCTCATTCTTGTGTATTTGTTCAGAACTAGGTCCCTTACATACTCAGTTAGATTTACACATCACATTCAGCAATTGCATGTGCACCCCTGTGCCATCTGTGATTCTAAATGTGCAGAACGGGTCCTAGTGGTTTGGGAAGTGGATCGAGCCCTCCTTTCCTGATTATCTTCTTTCGATTTTTAAAATTTCTGAGCCTGACCTCTACTCTTGACCTTGTCACTCCATTTATTTTCCACTCTAGCCCCTTGGACAAAAAAAGAGCTCCTTTCACTGGAGATAAAATAAATTTAGCCTGGTAATCTAGGAAGTTGCATGATACCTGCTCAGGTGTCCTTGCAAAGTTTCATCACAGAAAAGCAAAATATCTGGTAGACACAAATCAGTTGTTTATCAGACAAACTAGTATGCCACGAGTTTGATTTCCTAGGAACTAGGATGGTAATTAGTAGAATCATAGAACCTGATTTGGTCTCAAACAACTTTAAGAGAATCACTCAAAAGCGTAGAGTTGGTTACTGCCAAAGTTATGTGATGTGTGGGAATCACCCATAGGTTGTTCTGTATGTGATACTGAAAGCCAGGAATCAAAATCTAATGTGATTTCAACCCAATCTTGCTAGAAGGGGTGTTGCAACTTTAACTGAAGCCTTTATAAAGTATCAGAAAATCACATTCTGCCTTGAATTATGGACAAAGAGCTCTGTACAGGTAAAATTCTTGCCGACACTTCAGTTTCCTTATAGGAAAAAAGGTCATCTGTATATTTCAGACTGAAGCTGAGAGCGATACAGGAGGTATCCTGTCTTTCTTGCTATTGCAATAATAATGTTGCACCTGGACACCAGCCATTGGATCTGATTTTACAGACTTCAGTGTTCATGCAGCCTCAACAGATGTTTCACTCCGTGAGATCAGGAAGGTTGTAAACCTCACGGCAGACTTTGAGTTTAAACTTCCTTCCCGGAGACGACTGGCTGCTCTGATCATACCACAGACACAGGTACGTGTGGGAGAGAGCAACTTCTTCACTGCAGCTCAATCTAAACAGGTCTTCCTGGAAAAACGTTTTCCCCACTCTTTTCCTATTTGTTAGCAACTATCTGAGGGTTCTATAACTCATTTAAATAATTCCTGAGTTTTTAACAGTTATAGTCCTACTCTAAATATTTTCACGGAAGTCATGTCAGTTTTTTTACAAAAATAGCGAAGGTACAGGAATTGTATTATAGTAATGTACATAAAATGTTATCTATTCTTGGTCACTAATATTCACTGTTTTGGTCTTTATAACTTATTTTAAATACTATGCCAGAATTACCCAACGTCCAAAAGTTTTAAATAGGTGATGTATCAAGAAGAATTAAATTTTGGCCACTCTACATCACCAATGAAAATAGTAATCTAATACTTTATCACAAGGCAGTGTTTATTTTCTACTTTATGCCTGTGAGCTTCATTTATTCAGAACGTTGTATCATGTTCTGGAGTTAGAGAACTGTGGATGATCCCAGATAATAGAGTTACTCAAAACAGGGCCCAGTATGTTAACTACAAACAATCTTTCCCTCCCTGACCCTGCAAGAAACAACCAGTGTTCATTAACATGTTCTTTCTCTTTCAAATAAACTATCCGCTGACTATTGAATACCGTAATTGGTTTTCAGTGTAGGGCTGAAGTAATGAATATGTGATTCATTCAATGACTATTTCCTCATCTATTGGACTGTATAATGTCTTAAACAGAAATGAAAGGCCCAACAGATAATAGCTCCAGATTAAATACCTATTGATTCAATGACTAAGTGCCAAAAGAAATGCAAAATACTGGCATAACTTGTCCAAAGCTTACATTGTACCTACATAAATAAATAAGAGCTCCTTCTGAAAGGATATGCCCTAAATTCTTGACAATAAGCCTAGACAGGGAGAACTACATCTCTGTGAATCATGTGGACACCTGCAGGGTCACTTATTTTTATGTAAAAGTAACACGCTGGGGGAAAATCAATGAGGTGTCCACGGAGGGTCTGACTTAGTGATTAAGCTGGTGAGACGAGGTGAGACGAGGTAAGAAAGGAATATATAAGGGCCTATTTTATATAGTTGGGGGGCATGTTCTAAATTTATTTTGTAAAGACAATACCTGACAGAATTGTGCACACCAGAGCTATTTTTTACATTTCTTTTTTTTTCTTTAAGATTTTATTTATTTATTTATTTGACAGAGAGAGAGAGAGAGAGAGAGAGAGAGAGAGATCACAAGCAGGCAGAGAGGCAGGCGGAGAGAGAGGGGGAAGCAGGCTCCCTGCTGAGCAGAGAGCCCGATGCGGGGCTCCATCCCAGGACCCTGAGATCATAACCTGAGCCGAAGGCAGAGGCATTAACCCACTGAGCCACCCAGGCACCCCTATTTTTTACATTTCTTAGAATTACCAACTTGTAAGGCAATGTACTCAATACTTAAGGGCCAGGGTTTTTTTTGTTTTGGTTTGTTTTCCTTCTTCCAGCATTGGTCCAATGGAACTTTCTTCAATTGAGCAGCAAATAAAGTTGTTCAGTGATGCTTATTTGCTACGCTACAGCAAGCAATAGATTATAACTCAATGTGGTGAGAATGGGGTTTTGGAATATAGGTGAAGTTTGGTGGGGTGAGGTCCCGAGCCAACAGCCAAGAAAGAATTCTTGAGACATCTCTGGTGCAAAAAGGTGGTTTTATAAAAGCATGGGGACAGGACCCTTGGGCAGAAAAAGCTGCCCCTAGTTTGTGAGGTGTGGCTGATTATATACTTGGGAATTGGGGGAGGTAAGAAAAAGGGAGGTTTCAAAAGGATTTTTGTATGTTAAAGACTCACATGATACTGGAGGCCTTGCCATTGTCAAGTTAGGTTGTTTACGCCTCTGGTAAGGCATTGACATTAAGATATTTGGGAACTTCCTGGAGGAACCTTACACTCTACCCACTTCAAGTATCTGTCAATGGGCTGCAGATTATAAGGACATTTAAATGTATTTACTTTCCCTTCTGGAAGCTAGGTTGTTGATAGAAATACTTTGTTCTTATAAATTGCTAAAACCTTTGGAAACTGAGGGAGCCTCCTGTCTAGCAGGACTGTAATCTCTATAAGTTAACTACTTGTTTTTCCTTTAGGGCAGCCAGGAATGCCTGAGGAATGTCACAGGTATCCCAACTGGAGGCGAGTTGTGGGCTGTCAGCTTCTCCCTGTCTTAAGCTTGCCTTCTGCTCCCTCATCAGTGAAATACTCAGAATGAGAGGGAAATACGAATAGATATGAACTGTGCAAAGATAAGAGTTATGACAATGACCTCACCCTCCATGGAAATACCCGCTGGTCACCCTGGTGCCTGTAACTGACACAATATTGAATTTCTGATTTTCCTTTTCTTCTCCCTCCCCTTTCTTCGGTCTTTTTGGTGGAGAGTATTTAGTTTACATTTATACAGTAAAGTTAAGTATGATTTTGGGAGTAACTTCGTTTTATGAAACAGAACTGAATAAGGACATTGGCTACAAAATGTAAAGGAGAGGATTGAAAGTTGATAAAATTAAAGAAGATACAAATGAATAGAAAATTATCCCATGTTCATGAATTGGAAGAATTAATATTGTTAAAATATTTTTTTTTAATATTATGTTAAAATAATACGTTAAAATACTAAAATATTTTAATTCATATTCTCCAGGTATGAACCTGGAGAACATTATACTAAGTGAAATAAGTCAGAGAAAGAGAAATACTACAGGATCTCACTTATGTGCAGAAACTAAAGAAGTCAAACTCAATGTAACAGAGAGTAAAGGGGTGGTTGCCAAGGGCTGGGGATGGGGAAAACGGGGAGATGTTGGTCCAAGGGCACAACGTTGCAATTAGGTAAGATGAATTAGTGTACCGATCTAAGTACAATTTAAAGACTAGACTTAATAGTATTGCATTGAATACTGGAAATTTGCTAAGAGAGTAGATTACAGGTGCGCTCTCTCTCTCTCTCTCAAACACACACACACACACACACACACACACACACACACACACACACACTGTTAGGACCTGCTTAGCCTAAGTGATTCCATCTTGTCTAAGCAGCCCTTGCCTTAAGGGAACAAAGTCAGCCTGGAGGAACTTAGAAGGATAAGCCCAGGACACCAGTGGAATGTGGCCTGCTGGCTCCTGATGACAGACCCCCAGAAGAACAAGGTCCAGTCAGGCCAGGTGGGGGTGTCCAATCAATAAAGGACATATATGCAACCTCCCTCAACCCCACTGCTCCTGAATTAAGGTCAGGTGGAGAAGTCCAATCAGTAAAGAACGAATATGTAACCCCCCTGACCCCACTGCTTCTGACCAGTAAGGATAAGCTCACAGTCGGTTTGCGGTTTTGCCCTATAAAAGATGGCCTGTAAGATTAGGCGGGGTCACTCTCTGCATAGAGACGACCCTGACCGGCCAGTATGATTCTCGAAGCTTGGCGCGAAATAAAGCTTTGCTCGACCTTCGCTTTTTATCAGTCTTGTTCCTTTGATCACAGACCCTAACACCAAAGGCATACAAATGGTACCTACTCAAGGAGACAGATATGTTAATGAACTTGGCTGTAGTAATACTTTCCACTATGCATATGTATGTCAAATCATCATGCTATACACCTTAAATATATAAAGTTCTTCCTTAAAACTTAAAAATTAGAAATAAATTGAAAATTCTCAGAAAAAAAGTTGACATTGAAGATAGAAACTTAAGAATTCTCAGGTTTGAGAGAGGGGGGAATGCAGGCTGCTCTCAAAGTGCTTACAGACATGAGTCAAGACAGAAGGGGGTTATTAAATGCTGATATTAACAGCTGATAGTAATGGAATGAGGTAGAGGATCAGTTTCCAAGTAAACACCAGAGAAACCTCTATGGAGAAGTTTTCAAGGGAAGAGAGAGGTGAAGGGTCTGCTAAGTATTTGCTGGAGGGATTAAGGAAGTCTCACCAGTACTTCAAGGATAAGTTTTGGAAATGGTAAAAGTAAGAATGTGTGACATCACAGGAAGACTAAAGACACATCAGCTTATTTTGGAAAATAAAGGACTTTATAAATATTGATAATTAGAATAATAGATAATAACATAACTTGGGGGCTTGCAACTTGTGCATAAAATAGCGTAAAGGACTAGGGGGTACGTTTTGTATGAGAGAAGTTTCAGAGGAGTAACTGTACACATTTCTTTCATCCAGCCTTAAAGAATTATTTTTGTTTCTATTTTCCTGAGACTCAAGACTTGTTCCATTTCTTTTTCCTGCTTTCTACCCTCTAAGGATTGCTATTCCTGTACCTGACTTTTGATTCATTTATTCCTTTTTCATTACATTTCTAGTACATTCACCATTTAATAAATGTTTTATTTGAGCTCTTCAACCTATAGCATTAGCTTATATTTGGTTGAGATTTTTCTATTGTAGACAATGCGGACAAAAAAAGATTCTGAGAAGCATGGATGGAGAATGATAGATCAATTCAGGTATGATCAAATATCAGCAGTTACCTGTGGGACATCAAGTGGTTTAACATACATAAAATTGCAGTGACAGAAAAAGAACAAGATAGAAATTAAGGGGTGAGGGGCGCCTGGGTGGCGCAGTTGTTTGGGCAACTGCCTTCGGCTTGGGTCATGGTCCTGGAGACCTGGGATTGAGTCCCACGTCGGGCTCCCAGCTCCGTGGGGAGTCCGCTTCTCACTCTGACCTTCTCCCTTCTCATGCTCTCTCTCACTCTCTCTCTTTCCTAATAAATAAATAAATAAATAAATAAATAAATAAAATCTTTAAAAAAAAAGAAATTAAGGGGTAGAAATAAAACTGGAAGGAAAAAATGACTAAAATTATACAAATCTGAGGAAAACTTTAAAGCCCCAGTTTTTAAGAAACTGAATAATATTAAAGCAAGGTAAACAAAAAGAAAATCACACAAAAGTACTTCAATATTAAACTGTTAAAAACCAATGATGAATGTGGCACATGGCTGGCTCAGGTGGTAAGGTGTGCAACTCTTGGTCTTGGGGTTGAGTCTGAGTACCACATTGGGCGTACAGATTACTTAAGCATGAAATCTTTAGGGGTGTCAGGGTGGCTCAGTCATTACGCAACTGCCTTAGGCTCCGGTCATGATCCCAGGGTCCTGGGATTGAGCCCTGCACCTTGTGCAGAGGGAAGCCTGCTTCTCCCTCTCCCTCTCCCACTCCCCCTGCTGTGTTCCTTCTCTCACCGTGTCTCTCTCAAATAAATAAATAAAATCTTAAAAAAAAAAGAATAAAATCTTTTTAAAAAATGAAGAAAAATGCAAAAGCAGACTGAGGAAAAGACGTAACACATCTTACGTAGAAAGGAACATAGATGAGAATGACCTGAGTCCCATAAAAAACTGTGGGAATCAGAAAGCAATAGAATGATGTCTTTAAAGACCTAAGGAAAGACAGAAACCTAGAAGGTTATATCTATTTTAAAGATACTTAATAATGAAGGCAAAACAAACACAATTTTCAACCCAAAGCTGAGAGAATGTATTACCAGCAGTTTTCACTACAAGGAATGTGAACAGAAGTTTTATAGGCTATAGAAAACAAAACAAAATAAAGTCTGATCTATACAGAAGAACGAATGAATGAGGTACATATAATTGTAAATATATGAGAAAGGATTTCTTGTTTTTATTCTCTCTCTTTTTTAAAGATTTTATTTATTTATTTGAGAGCCAGAGAAAGTGAGAGAGAGCATGCGAGGAGAGAAGGTTAGAGGAAGAAGCAGGCTCCCCGTGGAGCTGGGAGCCCGATGTGGGACTCGATCCAGGAACTCAAGGACCATGACCTGAACCGAAGGCAGTTGCTCGACCAACTGACCCACCCAGGTGCCCTTGTTTTTAATCTCTTTTAAGTATACATTATAATTTTGGGATTGGTAACTTGAAGTCCAAGCTATGACAAAATATCACAGTGTATGACAAGGGGAAAACAGAAGGCACAATTTTGACGTTCTTTTTTGTGGAATATGTGAGGTGTTATAATTTTTTTAATGAAGATTACCATAGGATAAAGATGTATATTTTAAATCATAGGAAAACTATAAAAATACACACAATAAGCCAATACAGGAACTAAAATAGAATATTAAAATATTCAATTGATTCTAAAACAATAGGAAGCAGGGGAAAAGGTAACAGTTACAAATGAGGAACAGATGATGGAACAAAACATCTCTATTAAATGTAAATGACCCTAATACTCTACATAAAAGGCCAAGATTGTGTGAATAGATGTAAACTCCACCTAAAAGTTGCCTAAACACACACATATATTAAAAGACAAATTGTAGGATTAGAAAAAGCAACATTTGAAATGATATATTGCTTGGCCAAATGGAAATTTATTTCACAAGCAGGTGAATTCATTATTATAAACATATCTGATAATATTTCAGAGGTTTTTTTAATGAAATGCCACCATATAAATAGAAATTACTGCTATCATTACCATGTAAGTCTGGCTTCACAGTCTCAATTAGATTTAATGAATCTCTCACGATTTATAAAGGAGCAGGAGCCCAAACTTGGATTGCATATATATTAATTCTATCATATCAACAGAGGCATGAAGGAAGCTGTGATATCCCCCAGGTAAGATTAAAACTAAGAAAGTAAAGTGGATAGACAAATATTGCCACTGAATGTAGTTTTAAGTAATATTTTAAGTGGTGTCAAGTTTCCACAAGCCAACCCACAATTCTATACAATATTTTCATTTAATTCTATTTTTGTCTATTTAATCTGTTTTAAAATATAAATTCTTTGCTTCCAAGGAAAAGGAGCCTGTAAAATCAAATTTAGTTGTTGATTCACTTATAAAGGAATAAAGTCATAGCTCAGCATGCAACAGTTTCAGGGGTGGATAAGAAGTATAACCATTTCAGAGATGCTCAGAACAAAGGAAAATGGATCAGGAAGTATGAAGAGGAAAGCCACACATGGAGTTGGAACATGATGTCAAAACAGGTTCAAAACAAGGGGAAAAAACTATTATAAATATCAAAGTGCACCATCAAACAGACAGTACTTGATTGCTAAAGAGGCCACATATGGGGCATCAGAATAGATTCATCAGAATAGATCAGAATAGATTTCAGATATTTAAAAATATCTGAGTTAATATCAATTACAGAATAGCAATGGTGAAATCATTAATTTCATACCATTTATAGAGTGGGAATTCTTAAAGTACTATTTCCTGTTCTAAAAATGATTTCTAAGATTAACTCATATTTTAAAATTACTGTATATATCAATGGGATAGCAGTTTTTTTAAAGTTAATCTGAGTGTGAGATTCCCTGATCAGAGGTGGAGAAGTCAATTCGAATGACCTTACTTTTGGTGAACATATGCTCAACTGTTTTAAAATAAATAATTTTGTAAAAAAAAACCCAAAAAACAAACAAAACCAAAACAAATTATTTTGGATATGAAATTATTTTAAGCTGAAGAAAGTTTTCATGGAAAAACACTCTGAATCTGTCATTGGGATATCAGTTTGTGAAACACAGGACTCCTGTCACTGCTGGTCTTTGTGTTACTTTTCAAGAACTTAGTAGAAGGTGTGAACTCCTTTGGCAGAAGCAGCTCCAGTCAAAGGACAGGGCCAGTGAAGGGCATGTGCGCTGGATTTCAAATCCCACATCCTCTCCCAGCTGGGATCCACGGCACAATGAACTCACTAGAATACAACAGCCCAGAGGACATTCTCCCAGGGTTTATATCTGCAGTTAGATTTACATTTCACGGTAAGAAATTAATTGTAGTCTTTTTAGTTCTTCCCAACGGCCAGATGTGATGTAATGTCAAACATTTTTATTTAACCTACATGAGAACGGAAGACAGTTTTGTTTATCCTCATGTACACCTGAGACAACAGAAGCTCAGACTTCTCGTATCTTTCGTGAGGTTTTCAGCAGTGTCAGGGCCTACTGAGGTCTACCAACTTCAAGTTCACAGGTCTCCACAGGAAACCTCAACCACCCGAAAGAGGCAAAATGGAAAATAAAATATTCTGCTGTCTTTTACAACTGAACATAGCTCCTTAGTACCACTGTTGTTTTTGTTCAGGGACAACCTTAAATGGACACTAATTATGATTTATTGGAACAGAGAAGGATCAGTCAACCTTTATTTTCTGTTATTATTATTCACTTCATAAATGAAGACAGTTCTTAAATTGGTCTATGTACACAGCACTGGGATTTTCCTATACTGATTTAGGAAGAAATGTGTCAACTTGTTTTGACTTTGCAAAGGTTCAACAGTTTTCCAGAGGTAAACTATGTAATTTTGAACTCTGAATTTTATAAATAATAGAAATCAGCTTAAAATTTCCAGTAGGAAATTTTATCTCTTTAACGGTAATAGTAGAAGTCCATCATTTTATTAACACTGTGGTCAGACAAGGTAAGAATCAGATAAATGCTTGATCAAGTCTTAGGATACTGTTACAGTGGCGAAGCTGTGATTGATAGTACAAACATCTTAGTTCAAGAGTTTAATTGAATTTTCTAAGCAGAAGCTGAGTTCTGTGTACAGAAGGCACTGAATTCAATACTTTATACCTAACAATTCTAATGCTGTGAATATGGAAAGATGGATGTCTTACTTTCATTTTTAACTGAAAGAATGTTTCAATTGCTTAATCTCCCCAAAGAGTATTTGTCTGTAATTTGAATAGTCTATAATTGGAAAAGGCTTAAGAAGGCCTATAAATTGATAAGGAATGTTCTTTTTCTGTTGTTTAATTAACACGGGTTGAGTTCTGCAAAATGCTACATTTACAACCAGCAAGCAACCTGTGTCTGAGATTTTCACTTCGGGACTACATCTGTTATTAACGGTTTCTCGCCATCTCTGACATTGACTATTGACTGTAGCTATCATTGCTACATGACGAATGAACCTGCCTGTTAGTGGCTGACAGATTCGGACAGGACCCACCTCTGTGACATCACAGCTCAAAGTGGCTCAATCCTAGGAGGTGATGTGCTCTGGAGGCTACCTCACTCCCCTGTCTCCCAGGGCCCATGACTGTGCTCTCTCCCTGTGACCTCACAGCATGTCCTCAGTCACACCCCCTAACATGGTAACATGGGACTCTGAGAGTGTGTGTCCCAGAAAGTAAGACAAAATATTCCTCTATAACAAATTAGACATACCCCTAAATCAACCCACACACTCACATACATACAGTATAGTTCATAATTTAAATAATATGATTTTGTAAGCTCTCTTTCTCTTCCAAGGAGCAGTCACAGGAGAGAATTAAACTTTTTTGAGAAAAACTGTCGTTCTCATTTTCCAACTATCCCAAGTCCTCCTACCCCAACATCTGTCTGGATACCCTTTATCACCCTACTTTTGAGGTGCTTCAAGGAGACCATAATGAGGCTGCTGATACATTCCCAGTAACACCACGGTTCTCCCACAACCCCCTCTAAATACTACTCAGACACGTCCCTTTCATCTCTGAGTGTGAGATTCCCTCATCAGCCGGCAGCTACAGTGGTCATCGTGTGTAGCTAGGGTGAATGTGGAACTGTGACTCTTTTGAGGTTAAACGAAGGCTGTGTTACCACATTAAAAGGATTGTGGGTTGTTGTAGGGCTGACTCATGTCTCATTTCTCTCGTGCAGGTTGCCCTGCCAACATTGATATCCCACATTTCTGTATATATATTGTATCTGTAAATATATAATCATGTATAATGTAACAATAAAGATAATATCCACTACTGTTTTGAGCATCTACATTGCACTACTGCTTAATACTATAGTTATTAAAAGAATATAATATGGAGACACAGTTTCCTGGGGTGGGGGGGACAACCACGTCTATTACATCAGGCAAATTACCTAATCTTTCAAGACCTCAGTTTCCTTACCAGCTATAAATGGAAAAGAAATAATAGCTTTTACTGCATGGTCTCATTAAAAGTATCAGATGTGATAAAGCATATAAATTGCTTCAAACAGCGCCAGTAAGTGTTTAGGAAATGTTAGCTGTTAAAATTATATGAGTGATGGAACAAAGGTGCAGCAAGTTTAAGGCGCACGGTTAAAAATAGTGAAACCAAGACTCAGAATGAGATTTTCTTGGCACTAAAACCATGCTCTTTCTTCTATCTTGTTCTAGCTCGCCACTGCCAATGATTTTGCTGTCTTATAATTTGTAATGACTAGAGTCCTGAGCCAGCCTGCTGGCTTAAATTTCATCCTGCTATCTACCAGCTGTACAACTTTGAGAAAGTTAACCTCTTTATACCTTGGATGATACGTCTCTCAACTATGGATTACACTAGCCCCTAGACTAGCTGTGATCATCAATAATCAATGTAAGTGAACCCCAAAACTAGTTCCTGGTGCACACTAGTGCTGTGGTAACATGACCACCATTACTTACCACTTGCTTTTAGGTATTGTTTTAAGGTCTAATCTCAATCATGTTTTATTTTCCTTGGGAGCAGAGACAGTATCTCACATAATTTATAAATTTTTCATCATTCCTACCAGGAGATATTTACTAAGTATTTATCAAGTAATATTACTTTCCTGATGCTAGATCAGCTCTGGGAGTATTGATTTTTACTTCATGACAATAAAATGACAACAGTAGTGTTTTTAATACCATCTGATAATTCCATACCTCTATAAACCTTTGTGTTTTAAAATGATTACTATTTCTTGAGTCTTAGCGCCAAATGCTCTAAAGTTAGTCAAAAATCTTCTTACACTGATCCTCAAATTTTGGTCCCAAGAACCTTCATAATGCAATTTTCAAGAAAGAATGAACTCGCTTGATGGTAAGGAGCCCTTTCATAACATGTATGTACATCAAATCACCATATTGTGCCCTTGGAAAATCTTCCAATTTCATTTGTCACTTACACCTCAATAAAGCTGGGAAAATGAACAATTAATGCACTCTATCAAAAGTTCCTGCTTTCACCAGGGGGAATTGGTTAGACACAACAAGAATTGGTTCAATTAGATTTTAGACTAACATAATCTAAGTGCGAACTACCCATTTCCTTTCCTACACACAAACAAATCAGGAAAAAGTCATTTTTCAAGGAGGCAATTATACTTGGTTTTGCCGTGAGAATAGCCTCTGTGGAAGCCCTTAGTAGCGAAGCTGGTGAGGAGCAAGATTTAAGGTACATCTCACAAGAGAAAGTAGTTAGGATGTCAATACCAAGCACATAATCCTTACTTCTGGGAGAATTTTCACCCTTGCCTCTGGGAGAATTCTCACAGGTATGATCAGGAGCATCTTACAAGTTTAACAGGGAGCTGGCTTAGACCAGAGAATTTGGTCAAATTCATACACTAGGATTCCAGAGGAAATATAGAGAAATGGGAAAAGAAACGCCTTGAGGTATAGAATCAGCTTCTGCCCAAATGTGATACTGCTGTGTGATACTGTGTGTGTACTGTGTGATACAGCGACACTGCTGTTCTTTTCACTTCAGAGGGATCAGCATAATGATCAGAGGGATCATTCAGAGGGATCAGTTCTTCTCAGGTTGACTCTTTATTCTCTAGGAGGAATGAAAAGGATAGGAGCTTACAGTAAAATCCATTTACTATGGGAGAACAAGCCTGCAGCACGGAATGGAACTACCACATCCAAGAAACATGGGACCCTCATTTTCCTCGTGGAAAACAACAGATGCTAGTGAAATGATGGCTTGTCACCAATTAGACAGTGTCGGCTAAATGGGGAGAGATTATGTCTGAGTGGGAACAGATTATGTCCTTATAACTTCCAAAAGCATCCAGGCTGCTCGACTGGCCACTCTGATGCCATAGCTATATAAAGACAAAACTTCTAAGGGATGCAGGAAATACTAGTCAGTCCTTGGCAAAGGCATCCCATAGAGTAGGAGAGTGGTTAAGGGTTCCTTTGTTCTAGATTTAAACATTTATTTTATTTTTTTCCCCAGAGATGTTTCTCTCGACTTTCCAGTACTAATTTTATCTTTGCCATCCTCTTCTTTAGGAATTCTTATATCCTCCTTATTGGACATTTTCCCCCTTTATAAACTCTTTATCCACTGATGATCTACGATCATATATTTCTGAAGCTGGACCATGGGACTGTTTGCGTGCTTTGTCTAAATCCCTGTGGACCAGCTCTTCCTGGGAGCACATCCCGAATGTCTCTAACTCATACTTTCCAAGCAGAATGGAAGTGTTTTGAATTCAAATCATTTCTTTTCTCAGGTGCCGAAGAAAACATTCATTCTCATACGGTTTCAGTTTCTGCATTACCTATTCCCTGAATTCTCTTTTTCCCCCCTCATCTAGGGGGGAATCTAGTTTGTGAAAAATGACTCATTAGCCTCTTTCGTCTCTCTGCCCTGTTCTCAGTCTTCAGCAGGCAACACAGTTCCCACACGTTTCCCTAATGTGCTGCCTACATACGTCGGTCCTTTCATCAGGAAGTGTCCAAGGTCAGGAAAACAGCCAAGTAGTGAGTGGAGAATTATTGCCAGATACTCTGTTAAGGTGCAAAGGAGTGTGACAATAAAGTCAAACGTGAAAATCATTATGAGAGGACTTAGTCAGCTGAAAAGTTAGAGGAGCAACCCCACCATACCACCTTTCCTTGCTACCCCAAATTCCAAGTTTGGCAGGTTCACAGACCCTCAGGTTCAATGCACTGGAAGGACTCAGAACTCACTGAAAGTCTTCCCCCTGCAGTTTGAGGTTGTGAGGACAGAGGAAGACCCTTGAGGAGCCTCCCAGGGCAGAGTGCAGCCCAGCGGTCCTGTCTCTGCGGAGTCGGGCCTTTGTTTCTCTGTGGGCACTGCCGGGGGAAGCTCACAGAAGCGTAGCTGACAGCCCATGTCCGCTGTAGGACCTTACTCCTCAGCCTCAAATCACATTGCACAGATACTAAGACAAATAAAGTAACGAAAGTGCCATCAGGCAACCCGCATGTGACTTAAGAAGGAGACAGAAACAAAAACGATTTTCAGAGGAGAGGATTAAGCACACAAAGATCCTACAGGAGATCTTTTTTCCTACTTTGTGTGCACTGCTGAGTGGGTCGGCAAGGTTTCCTGAGGTAAACAGAGAAGCACAGACAGCAAGTAAAGATCCACCTTTTCATGGCAGATGCTATGTGACACTCAGCGGTCTCAGAGTCTGGAAAAGCACTGGTGCTAGTAATGGGCATATATGGGTCACTGATAAGAGGGTCATAATTAATAGAGTTAAAAGAATTTCAAATAGTAAGCTTTTTTTTTTCATGGACATTCGGCTGTCTTGGGAAACAACAACAGTTCACATAACAAAGGATCATATGAGTGATTTAATAATTTCTATTAGGCATTTTTATTAAGTTGTCAGTAGCTATTGTTTGCTGGGTGATTAATGAAGGCCGTGTAATTAAAAGACGGCTTCCATAAAATATTGTAATTTATCTTTTGGGGAGCGTTTGAGACCAGAGAATAGACCACTTACTACGGTTCTCATTATACGAAGACACCTTTTGGAGGCAGCCATTTTCAGACTGCTTTAATTACATTTTCAGGCAATTTTAACTTGATTAAGATTTATGGAATCGACTTCATCACTTTTCAAAGCAAATGAAAGGCTCTATAGGGTTGCAACTAAATATAAAATCAGAGAGAAGAAAGGAACTAGTGGGCAAGCAAGGCAAAGCCTTTATCTGTTACAAACCCCAAACCCACTTGTGGACTTGCAAACCCTAAGAAGAATATTCAGGGTAAGACACTTTGCATGACAATGCCTTACAGAACTATTTTATCAAAGAAGTATGTGTATCTTTTTTATAAGGAAGATGAGAGGTGGGAAAAGCAGATTTGTTTATTTTACATGACACAGATATGCCCAGATGTCACACTGTACAAAGAGGCATTTATATTTTAAAAAAGTGAACACGAGTATATCAAGGCTCAGAGAAAATGGAAAAGGGTTAATTCTGCAGAATGGGCTCTACCTGCAATCTTTTTTTCCCACTGAAAACAAAAAAGCCTGGTACTGGGGCCTTCTCTGCTAAATGCAAGCACGGCCGGTCTGGTTTAGAAAGACCACATCTATAGTAGCTTAGGGATGGCTGATTCAGGTTTCTGATAAGCAAGGACTCTAGTTGGACATAGTAGTACTAGGCCAGTGGAATACTTCTCTGTGCTTCAGTATAACTGAATTGCATACTCACAAGGAGAAAGCTTCCTGGTCACCAATTGTAAAATTCAGTCCCAAGGGAACCGGGAAGCTTAGTCAGTCAGGAGATGGGCTCTGGATTTCAGCCCAAGGATTGAGCCCCACTTGGGGTCTGCAGCTCAGTGGGGAGTCTGCTTCTCTCTCTCCCCCTCTCCCTCTGCTCTCCCCCTACCCACTGCCTACCCTCAATCTCTTAAATAAATAAATCTTTTAAAAAGAAGAAAACATTCAGTTCTAGAAAGGAGAATGGTACTTCAGGAGCAGAGGCCGTATCTCAGTCTGCCGCTAAGTTTCTGAGCTGAGTGTCATGCCCGAGAGGAGACCAGGGCCCTGGGGGACGCGCCACAGTGGTGAATGCTCTGTAAATGCACAGGAGGACGAAGCCGGGTGACAGCTACGCAGTCTGATTTTATACAAGCAAAGGGAGCTCGAGGCTTTTACCAACCTGAGCAAGTTTCTCCATCTCAGTCTAGGGCTTCTTGTTAATTACCTGAACACTTGGAAAACACCTTTGGAGCTTTCTCCCACTGTGCCAAACCACCACTTTTAGATCAAAAACAAAAACCAAACTGAAGAATGGAGGCTATATTTAGAGTTGTAAAAAATAAGAATATATAGTTTCAGTTTACTTATTCTTATTGGCAGCAAATGAAAATATCCTCCTTGGGTTGGCAATGGAGAGTACTAGAGCAGAAGACAAATTATTTACTTTTTATTCCCAGATAAACGAACTCACACTGCGTGGAACATGTGTATGAAAGGAAAGTTGTCGTCTAAGAACTTGGTAAGTGCTGTGCTCTTCCTTCCCTACCTTGGAAACCAAAATGCAGAGCAGCCCTGTGCTGGTAAGGACACGTGTTGAGGTAGCTTCCCTCTCCTGGCTTTTCCAAGTGTATTCAAACTACAAGCACTGTCTGTTGACATTTCTCACGTTCACAGAACACAACTTGATAACTCTGCTAACACTTAATCAAAACAACCACATAACTAACATATTTTTATACATCGGTTTGGGTGTGTGTCTTCTTGCCTCTTAGCCAAAAACATGAAAATTAACACAAACGCAAAATAATTTTCACTATAAATATTTAAAATAATGTAACACGTACGTAAAAGATTATAAATATATAATATATATGAACACACGTATATACATATACGTAGCACTGGCATATAACTGTGTATACTTACTGTAACTGTTTACAATTATTAATTAGTTATTATTGTGATTCCAATTTGTATTATTTTGCCCCTATAAGGAAGGAATTTAAATTGTCATCAATGATGTATTTGGCTTTACTATTATTATTATTATTTAAGATTTTATTAATTTATTTGACTGAGAGAGAGAGAGAACACAAGTAGGCAGAGAGGCAGGCAGAGAGAGAGAGGGAAGGAGGCTCCCTGCTGAGCAGAGAGCCATGTGGGGCTCCATCCCAGGACCCTGAGATCATGGCCCGAGCCGAAGGCTGAGGCTTTAACCCACTGAGCGCCCCCAGGCACCCATATGTATCATTTCAAACACAGTGTTATACTGCTACAGAGAGTATTGTATAATAGCTCTTGACAAAGTCCTCCTAGTAATAGATACACGTAAACCTAAAGGATGACGCAGACACGTGTTCACTAACTTGACTCTTAGATGAGTTGAGTGTCCTTTCTTCCTTTCTCTCGGTCTGAGTGTGGCTGACACGCAGTGTCACATCAGCTCCGGGCGGAGGTCACGGTGGCTCCGCGATCTGTACATCGCGTTATGCTCCCAGCAGGTGCAGCTATGGCCACCCAGCAGCAAGATTACTGACTCTTACAACAGTCTCATATTTTAAGCTTCTGGGGGAGAACAACTTGGGGGCTTTTCAGGAACAGTCATTTCTCTTATTCGCTGTGACCTTTACCTTTACCACTGAGCAACAGGAGTACTTAAAAGCACTTATACAAAAATATTCATAGAATGTGATAAACATCTGATAAACTTCTGAGCAGCAGCCATGACATAAATATAGAAATGTATTTTTCTGCATTTCGATTTTTCCCAAAATGATTGCTTCACTTAATAAATATGTTTTCGAAATGAAAAGTATTTTCTTTGAGGACACGATTAAGACCTTCACTTTATATCACTCAGAGTTAAATCAGAGAAGCATAACCACTATGAATAATAGGATAAGAGATTTATTATAGGAATTAGGTCCTATTCAGTTATGGAAAGAGCTGGAGAAGTGAGCATCTGAGAGGAGGCGTTGAATGAAGAGGCATCCCAGCCAATCGACTGACAGGGGCCAGCATTCCTGGCCAGTGGCACCCTAGGGAGCTGGGCACGGCAGCCTTTGGGGCTGCAGCCAAGCACCTGTTGGTGGAGGGTCTTTGGCTCCCATCTGGGTGAACACACTGGGCACAGAGGGAGCCTGAAAGAATAACAACATGGAACCCACAGACACTGCTGCTGCTCTCGGTCATGAAATCTAAGCATGACAACTCTCAGAGAACAATTATTTCTGTTTGAATTCTACCTTCCAAATCTTTTGGAAAAGTTGCTATTGGGCTGGCTCAAACCTGGAAATGCAAAGGGAAGGGGCTTCTGGGAATCACTGGTCCCAGCTTCATCTGGTTGATGCTAGAAGAATCAGGCTTCTTGTCAATCATTCTTAATTACTTAAATTGTGTTTAGCCTGATGGTAGATATGTCCTACCAAAATAGCCTGTCATTCAACACATAGTCACAAACTGAGACTGTGGACAAGTGTCTGGTCTGTGTGTCGTCTATACACAAAGAATGAGAAGAGAAGAGCAGTATCCGTACCCAAAACTTGGGGGGATTTTTAACGTCATATTTCGTATAAAGCACCCAGAACACAGGAAGTGCTCAGTAACAACAGTTACTTCGTGCTGGGCACTGGAAACACAAAGGAAAAAGCAGGGTCTGTATCCTTAAAAAAAAAACAAGGGATTATTTTGATATAACTAAGTTGATGGATTTTTTGGTATCATTACACTTTTTTTTCCCCCAGCAGGGGTAATGATTCAAGAGCACGTAGATTTAATGTATTTCAACAGCTTTAAAATAGGAAGCAGAACAGACTAGACTATTCTGCTATGTATGTGTTTGAAGAGATGTTATTAACTATCCCTCAGTGCTAACCATGAGAATTGCTCTTCAAAGATAAAATACATTTTATATATACTTTAAAATACACTTTATGGTTCTTTCCTAAATTCACATGCATGACTCTTGATTTTTCCCTATCTTTTGCTTTAATATAATTAAGTAAAAATGTCTTCTGGGAAAGTTTTTCCCCCCTTGGGAAGAAGTCAGCACAGAAGTCACTAGAGAGGAAATACGTATATAAACTCATTTCTTATCTAGGTTTCTTCTGTTCGGCAAAGCACCACAAACACAAAAAAAGTAACAAAAACAAAAAAAAAGTGAAAACGGAGACCATCGTACAGCTGTACGATAAAACCACCCCTGGATGTCTGAGTTAAATACCAGCTGTGAACGTGGCACTTTATTCTGATGTGTAAGCATGTCACCGTTCACAGATGTCCCCATTTCAGGAAGCGGAACTGCCTTTCCCTTAGCTCCCTCTGCTTCACATCCAGAAGGCCCTTTCTCGGTTTCCGTTTCCCCATGTCCCACAGGTAACCCATCAGCAAGTCCTGTTGAGGTTAACTTCTAATTGCACCCAGGCCTGACCAGTTGTCAACATTCACACAGACATGGTCCAAGTCACACTAACCTTGGGAAAATGCATGAATTTCTGACTGGTTTCAGTCAATGTGATTCTTCTTCCTCTGCCTCTTCCCCACACAGCCGCAGTGATCTTTTGCAAATATAAATAAGATCCTATCACTCTTCTTTCCTAAACCCTTTCCCTGGTATTCACTCCACTTAGTATAAAACCCAAAGTACCTACCACCCTAATGAGAACCTATTTATGTCTTTATTACCTCACATTTAGTTTCTGCCATTCTACCTAAATACTTCCCTGTAGCAAGCCTTCATTTTCCTATCATAAATAGGGCAGCTTTGCTCGCTTCAGAGTTGCTGGGTTTACTATACCCTCCTCCTAGAGCACTTCTTCCTCCACATTTTCACATAATGCTCCCCCTCTTGATTTTCTGCCCCCTATGTTATCTGATATACCTATCTGCTTTCCATCCGGTGACTTCTGAAGTCCTTTTCCTACTGAGCTATTTTCAAAGTAATTGAGACATTTTGAATTCTTTTGTATATTTCATTTTTAATCTCTGAGGCTCTAGGATATTAACGTCATGGGAAACAGTATTTCTTCTCTTTTGCAGTGGACTACCTTCTCTGCCTCCCTCCCCACCCTCTGTGTCTCTTTCTCTCTCTGTACACAAACATACACACACATTCACTGAATGAGTACATGAATGAAAGAAAAGTGTTTTAACACAAATTCCCCAAGTATTCAATTTAAATAGGTATTTGGAATCATATTTGTCCTTGGAAGTATTAAAAACTAAATGAGAGTCTCATTTTGGCATCTGAAAAGAAACATGAAGCTGTGATGAGAGACATTCCATTTACACTCACAAAACCTTGATTTAAAGGAAACTCTAAATGTCTAGGACACCTATTTGAGGGCAATTGCAATTTTCTTTCATTAGTTAATAACATGTGGCTTGCCATGTTTTGATTAATGAGACAGTAAACATTTTGTGCATTAATTAAAAGATAAGGCACAGTTTTTGCATCAGGGAAATTAAATCATACTCACTGTGAAGCAGTTCAGTCTTGGCAGAAAAGAGGAAATGTTAAGGATAGTAACTGAAACCATCCTCGGAAATGGTGCTAATTTTTAAGAGAATTTTGTAAGCGTCAGATATAATAGTCTGAAAATCAGTCGTGTTCGAACACTGATGGCATTGATAAGGTCCTCACTGATTTTGAAGAGCTGGTTCAAAGTAGCGACAATCTTTGTCAGTATGTTCTCTATGTAATCATGTGACAAAAACAAAGTGAATATTCGCATATATTTTAATTCTAGATAGTATTGGTTCTTTTGGGATATAAATTGTTACCCTTATAAAAATTTTAAGCTCCATTTCTTGTTGCCCATATCACAGTCCTCCAATTGTCCTATATAGCATTTTCTTTCTTCCTTTTTCTAAGATTTATTTATTTATTTGAGAGAGAGAGAGAAAGCACACAAGCAGGGAGAGCAGCAAAGGGAGAGGGAGAAGCAGACTCCCCACTGAGCAGGGAGCCTGGCATGAGACTTGATCCCAGGACCCTGGGATTATGACCTGAGCTGAAGGCAGATGCTTAACTGACTGAGCCACCCAGGTGCCCCTTTATAGCATTTTCTTGTCTGTGTTGCTGTGTGTGAGAGATTGTGTTGAATCTGTGAATTGGCAGCTATTCTGCCAGCTTGATGGGGCGAGGGTGGGGTGGGTGGTGGCAGGTGCAGTGTCTGATTCGCTCATCATGTATCCCACAAGCATCTGGTGTGTTGCTTTGCTATATAACAAGTACAGTTTTGCTGAAATACAAATTTATTTACTATATGGTTAGCCATGGAAAACTGTACAAATGTATACACAATTTTCTGTAATATTTGAAGATGGTATTTGAATAAAACTAGAATACAGTTTGGTGACTAAGGGATGCAGATATATTTGCAACAGTTCCTTCTTAAGCTTAAACCGTGTAAGTATAAGTCCTGAGTTAAATTCTGAAATCAGTTCATTACTGGTTAAGCTTTGTAAAAATCCATTTAAAAAACACAGGAGGTCAAGACTGCTTCCCATTAGTCCTGTAAGTTTACACCAGCCTCCAGAGAGTTACTGGTGCTGCACAGTGACATACACAGGGCACTGGAATACGAGTCAGGAGTTACGTCTAGCCCCAGTTTGCAGCTAATCACCCGTGACTTAGCCTGCCTGGGCAGCAGCAAATCATATTTTTAAAAAGTAAGGAGATTACTTGTATTAAAAACCTCTTCCATCTCTAAGCTTCTGTGAGATCAGACCACACTTTAGCCTTCTCAGGCTGCTATCACCAAAAAAATAAAAAAGCAATGGGGAGCTTAAGAAGCAGACATTTGTTCCTCACAGCTCCTGAGGTTAAGCCCAAGATTAAGGTGCCTGCTGCTGGATTCGCTGTCTGGTGAGGGGTCCCCTCTTGACTCACGGGCAGCCGCCGTCTGTTCAACTGTCCGCTCAAGGCCAAGAAGGGACTAGGTGGCTTCCTGGGGTTTTTTTTTTTTTTAAAGGACACAAATCCCATTCACCAGGGCTCTCCCTTCTTGACCTAATCACCCTGAAGACTCCCCCTCCCAATACTATCACACTGGGTGTAGGATGTGAACGTGTGTAAGTTTTAGAGACACACCAACTTCCAGCCCGTAACAGAGCTATGTGATCAGTTTCACTGCAGTGTTTTGCAATATAATAAGTATTTAATTAAATTTCTTATACACATTATGAGTCTGACCAAACTGTATTGTGTGGAAAAAATACTGAATTGTATAACTAATTCAAAATAGTTCAAACCACAATGATTTAAAACATCGCTTCAAAATGGTGCACGATCCATCAATGTGCAGGGTAATACAGTTTCCCAAAAAATGCACACACATATCTGCATCATTCTCGTTCAGATTAAGAAACAGGACATTACTAAGATTTTAGAGGCTGCCTCATTACCTGACACATACCCAACTTTATTTTTTAACTTCTGTCACCTTATGTAAGGTGTGATAATATTTGAGCATTATGTATATTTAATCACATGATATTCTATTCTATCTGAATTCTTTCAGGCACTCTTACATTTATGAATTTCCTCCCAGTAAGCATTTAGCTCTTGCCCACCCACTTTTATTGCTGGGTGGGATTCCATGATAGGAATAAGCCACAACTGCTTTTCTCTGATCTGCAGTTAATGAACATTTGGGTTGTTCCCTTGTTTGGCCATTAAAAGACTGTTGCGGATCTTCTCCCCTATGTGTCCCGGGGCACTCGTGAAAACACTTCTCTTGGGAATACACTTGCAATCGGAATGGTCTGGTCACAGAGCTGGCAGATGCTGACACGTATTTTTAATGATCTCAATTTACAGCCTAACCGTTATTTTCTAAAAATTCTGGCTATCACACATTTTCTGCAACACATGGGAGGGTCTTTAATTCCCTGGTATGGATGTTCATGGTGATGTATCTTATCTATACTAAAAGAAGCAAATCAATGTACAGTTTGGTGCCTTTTCACACGTCTCTAGCCTTGTGCAGCCGAGACCCAGCTCAAGAACAGAACATTTCCATCAAATATTCCTTGGGACCCCCTACATGATGGAGTATCCTCCTCCATGTTCTCCCCTCTTCATCCCACCTCCAAGTAAGCACCTCTGAACCCTGCCACGGAGGAATGCCTCTCTTCCCGGTTTTCTTTACAGCATTTGCAAGATGTATCTCCCAAATTTCTACGCATATCTGAAAAATCGCCTTATTTAGGTATGACCGCCAGACAATAAACGGGGAACTTAAAATGTGTCATTTTACGAACTGTAACATCCATGTGCCCCATAAAATCATCACTTTAATCAAGAGAAGGAACATCCCCAGCCCACCCAAGACCCCTGGCTTTCTCTCTCCCCATCCGCTCTCCAGAGGGGGTCACTACCCCCTCTGTGGTTGCTATCGATTGATTTGTATTCTCTAGAGCTTTATATGAATGGAATCATTCAGAATTTACTCTTTTGTAAATTCTTTCACACAGAATCATTATCTGGAGACGACTTATGCATGTGGCTGTGCTGATAGTTCATTTGTTTTTATGACTGAATAACATTTCATTATTTGTTTATTTGACTTCCTCTTCTCTGATGCACAGAACGGTTCACATGACAGAAGGCATTGCCAATTCCTCAGCATTGTTCAAGGACACTTCTGCAAGGTTGGACACAGTCTCTAGCTGCCCTCTCCAATAGGAGGATTACCAGGAGAGGGGCTCCCGGGTGGCTCAGTTGATTAAGCATCTGCCTTCAGCTCAGGACATCCCAGGGTCCAAGGATGGAGCCCCACATCCCTGTTCAGCAGGGACGCTGCTTCTCCCTCTCCTCTCTGCTTGTGCTCTCTCTCACTATCTCTGTCTCTTTCTCTCAAATAAATACCAAATCTTAAAAAAAAAAAAAACGGAATTATCAGTAGCCACAAGTGTCTGTTAACACTTGAATGGTTAATGTAACTGAGGGACTGAATTTGAAGACTCTTTAATGAGCATCAGTATAAATTTAAATGGCCACCGATGTTACCGGCTGTCATGCTGTACAACGCAGGATAGACTATTCGGTATTTCCCCAATTTCCTTGATATAGCTGTACGTCTAAGTGTGTTTTGTATAACTGTTGTCCAAGGGAAGAATGAGGAAAGACAGGAGTGTTTAGGAATACTTGCGTTAGTTGCCATCTGACCACGGTATAGTAATTTTTGTCCAGTGATCTGTTTAGCCTTTGTCTTACTCGAAGGACTGCTGTCAATTGCACATGCCTGGACATTCCTGGTACTCTGTATATCCTTTCTTTACTTCCATAAAAGTACCTTTATTGCCTCTCCTTTTAACTATCTAGTTTCTGGATACTTTTTACAGGTTTTCCTTCCTTTGCCTCCTCTTTAAAATTCTGAATCTTCCTCCATTTGCTTTCACTGGTTCTTCTTCGTACCCACTCCCTGGGTTACCACCTGGATTTTAATGGCTAAAATTATCAAGTATATTCCACAGCTGCCCAATAAACAAGCTCTACTCTTGTTTCTGTCTGGAATTACAGCGTCCCTCAACCTCCACCCCTTTGGGAGAGCGTCGGCCATGGATGTTGCCCATCGCTCTTTACCACCTGGATAACGTGGTGTTGCTAATCCAGGCTCTTCCCCGACCAGATCCTGAAAATGATCCATCCCCACACATCCCTGTGCACAAGGCAGTTTCAAAACTGTTTTCTCTTTTCTAGTTTTAGCTAAATTAGCACAGTTAGAAGCCGTATTACGTGAGTTGGGCCAGAAGGTTAACAGTTCTGTTTTCTGGATTGAATGTGTATATTTACACTAAAATGAACTTTGCTTACATTACTGTATACTCCCTGTACCATCTCATCCATTGGTTCTCAAACCCTCAAGCAGTCATAACAAAAAGAGCCCATTTCTTGAAATAGCATTATTTTAACTTGACTTTTGGAATTAATTTTTGCGGTATCTTTTTAAATGATGCCATCCTGTGTTTCCTCTCTCGCAGAAGTGCCCCAGACAAAACACTAATTTCTCCATATTTGGTTAAGTGCCATTTGATCACTTTTGATTTATCTTCATGCGATCGTGATATGTACACATGAACTCCCTCGGCTGCTTCTATGTTCCTTTTAATTTAAGGAGCTCTGACGGGCAGGTAGGTGCTACTGCAGAGATCTGCCTCTTTTCTTTTATTCCCATGACATTCTGCATTTTTAAAATCAAATAATATTTTTGTGTTATATGTCATTTTAGCATATTTTGTGTTCTTTTCCACGACCTACTTAAAAAAAAGTTAGTGACAGTCACATAAAGCTGATTTGTTGAGATGGCAAAGTTGTCTCCAGCTGACATCCCTTATTCTAGTCACTATAGTTTAGCTCTTATATTGTTAAGTTATGGGCCAGGCTCACCCGATAGCTTTAGTTTATTTTTAAAATTTGATTACTACTTATACTTTCAGTTTCAATAATCAAATTACTACTTATACTTACAATAATTTCAAAAATGTTGTCAATGTCACATAATGAATAAGAAGGATGAACTCAAAGGCCAAAGAGAGGAGAAACATCCAACTTAATTCGTTATTGCCCATTTTACGGAGCCTTAGGATTTGCTAAACAGCTTTTCATTATTTAGACTTTTGCTTCCCCCCTGCTTTTGTACTGAAGTAAAGAGATGTATGGTTATTTCCTGCTTTGAAAATTTCCAACCTTTTCTAAGTAACTCTTCCCAAGTATTATTCAAATATTCATTTTAAACAATAATAAGGTCCTTGAGACTGTACAGACAACACGTCCCTTAATTGATAACCTTCCCCTACTACACATTCTCACCTATAACACAAGCAGGAATCAGGCACATGCAATCAGCAGAGTATTTGGAAAAGGGTTTGCACATGAGAGAAACATGGCACCAATAACCACCAAGCCACTGTGTCTCCTGTATCACTGTGCATTTTCACCAACTCCATTTTATCGCAACTTCTGTGCCCGGGAACCCATGCTAAGAGGCAGTTTAGTATTTATGCTCCATCCCAAGTGGTTGATTAGAGCTTATTATCGGAGGTCTGAAATAGTCATTATACCTGGGCTCCTCGCCATGCGATCTGCGCCGGGGCTTATCCGAGCACTGGCTGAAGGATAAGGTGTCCTTCACCGCCAGTTCCACTCTAATTACTCCTTGCTCATTCCCCCAGTGCTCATTTTGTTCATTGGCTTTGGTCCCCAGGCTGCTGCCTGATGGTCTGTCCAACTTCCTGGTTGGAATTGCCAGCTCACTCCCCCTGACCCAGCCCCAACTGCCCATTCAGAGACAGGGCTGGGGAGCAGTGGGTATAGCTCAGGGGTAGAGCATTTGACTGCAGAGACAGGGCTGGACCCCACCCTCCCTGCCAGACTTAATCCTTGGACTCCAGAGAGGGAGGGTGTCTCCCAAGGGGATAGGGGTCACCTGAAGGGAGGCAGGGTTTGCATGACTCTGCTAAGCCTCAAATCTGCCTCTTCCTTTGAATACTACTGACTTGGCTAAAATAGAAAATAAAAATATAAAATTCAGTCTCGGGGTCTTTGAGAAAAGTGGAGAGTGGGGAGACTTAGATTTCAAGAAAAGAAGATAAGTTACCACAAGGTATGGGAAGGATGTGATAGCTGTGACCGATAACTGGGCAAGGCCCGCCCGGTCCCCCTCTGTATGGTCTCTTCAAAGCGAAGGGCCTCTGAGGAGTGCCACTGAGGAGAGACAGCACAGCGTTCTCTTATTTTGTCTTGTGAAGACGAAAGTAAGAGGACATTTTTTACCTAAATTTTTGTACGCCTTCTCTTAACAAGAGCCACAGTACTAGGTTTTTGGATACTTTATTAACTTTGAAAAAGTTTTATGGTTATTTCCTTCCAGGGGGCTTGTGCCTTAAAGACTATTTCCCACATTAACATCTTGTTATCTGCAAAGTATTTTAAGGAATCCTTTCCTGCTTCTCAGTAATTGCTGATTTCCTCAACGGATGCTCTGCTGGGTTGGCATGAGCTAAAACCACTCCAGCACACGGGGATGGGCCACTCCCAGGAAGGTCACCAGGCATCCACCCATTTACCAAACAAATACACTGAACACAATCACGTGACAGGTACTGCTCTGGGCACGGGAAGCATCCTTTCCTTCATGGAGCTTCTATCATAGAGAGAGAGAGGCTGACAACTTAAAGGCAAAGTGCAATATGATGCCAGTTAAATATCAGAACTACGAAGAAAATACAACAAAGAAGAGGATGAAGGACAAACAAAACAAAACAAAACAAAATGACACAAAACCCCATGCTCATAGATACAGAGATCAGGTTGGTGGTTGGCAGAGGCGGGATTGAAGTGGGCGAAACAGGGGAAGGGCGTCCAGGATGCAGACCTCCACTCATAACACACCAGCCACTGGGCTGTAACCTACAACATGGGGACTACAGTTGAGGCTAGAGCACCGTGTCTTTGAAAGTGGTTGAGAGTGTGGATCCCGAGGATCCTCAAGGAGAGAAAAAGAAAAACTACTGTCACTGTGTATGGTGATGGGTACTGACTAGGTTTACTGTGGTCACCACTTCACAACAGATACAAATATGGAATCATGTACATTCCCAATTATTCTAATGTTAGATGTCAATTACACCTCAATTAAACATGACAAATTTTAAGATAAGCAAGCAATGGAACACCAGATAAATATAAGAACTCTGAAGAAAATCTAAGAGAGAAGAGGATGAAGGAGGGTCCTGTCTAGTTAAATGCACACAGTTTTTGAGTTCAGACACAAAAGGACTGAGGAAGTAAGCCACAGAGTATCTGGAGGAAGAATCCACTGGAAGGCTTGAATGGCAGGTAAGGTCTGGAGCAGGAGCTTTCTAGGCATCCTGGAGATTCTGCATGGAGGCCAGTGTGACTTGCACTAGATGAGACCATCATGACACAGAGGGAGAAAGACAGGCAGAGACAGACGCTGTGCAGTCTTGTAGGACTAAAGCAGAGACATACGTTTTGATCTAAAGGAAGTTGACTTCAGTGTTAGAGCAAGAAAGTCATTCCTGTGACTGACTTGTAACCAAGAAGTATATATTTGTCTCTGCTTGGATATCTAGCTGAGACTCTGCATTATCCATGTTTGAAAATCCACATGAGCTTAAAGGCAACTCTCCGCACCCATCCCCAAAATGCAGATGTGACATCTGACAAATGCGACCAGAGTGGACAAGTGATTGAAAAGGACTTTTACTGTCTGAACAGCAATAGTGATCGCAGCGCAGCCCTTTCGGCTGGGCTGTTTTTTTTTTTTTTTTTTTAATTTTTTTTTAAAGATTTTATTTATTTATTTGAGATAGAGACAGTGAGAGAGAGCATGAGAGGGGAGAAAGTCAGAGGGAGAAGCAGACTCCCGTGGAGCTGGGAGCCCGATGTGGGGCTTGATCCCAGGACTCCGGGATCATGACCTAAGCCGAAGGCAGTTGCTTAACCAACTGAGCCACCGAGGCACCCCTGGGCTGTTTTTCTGATGTCTTTGAAATGATGAAGGTATGTCTCTGGCCCTTTCTCCTCCTTAGGAGCAATCCATTTGCTGAGCACAGAACTGCTCCTTGCTTAATGCATCACATGCGACTGGCATATCATTTTAAAATATTATCTTTGGAAATGGTGGTGGAAGTAGTAACTTCTTCTGAAGTTACTTTCTTTCAGAAGAAAGAGGATGGAAATTCTTTAGGAAATTAGGTCTTCTGAAAGTAGTAACTTTGTTCTGAAGGACTTCATGGTGTAGTCAGCACAAAACACATCCAGTCACTCTAGATGGCAAAGCACAAACCAAGGTCCACAGGTAATGCCACAGAATGTCCAGATAGTAAAGGAAAGAGGAATGACTAAATAAATGATAAATTGGTAAAAATTAAAAATAATACTGAGACCTTTCAGCCAAATTGATCTGGAAAATGTTCAAAGATGAGGTGTTAATCTGTGTTGGAAACTAGGGGGAAAAGTAGGATAATAAAAAGGTGTCAACTACAACAGGAGGTAATCCATGTAAATGAAATAATCTAAATTCTGGGTAGGTCAATTAAAACATCTGAAAACTGGGGCATATTTTGCTTAGTGAGAGGAGAGAGATAGATGGAAAAATGAGCTGAAATTAGAAAAAGACAGCATGGAATGCCAGGGAAACGTGCTTTTATCCCATAGACAGTGAAAAATTTTAGGCTCGGAATTTGAACAGTTGCAATGAATTTGGCAGAAACAGAATTATGGCACTGATTCATGGAAGCACTTTTGGAGTTCTGAGTTGGAAGAATGGCATGAATTCAGAGGAAAGAAGAGTCCCCATGATACTACAAACAGATTCCATATCATCTGGCAACAAACTGGATTAGGATAATGAGAAAGAAGATCATTGCCACTCCAAGTAACCTGGCAGTATGAGGATGGCTGTCATACTTAATAAAGAAGATGTGCATTGGAAAAAAATATAACTGGAGGATAATACAGATGTGATGTTTCTGACGGTGCAGACATTGACCTGAAGATATGACGCACATACCTCGAGGTTGGAAAGGTTAAGAGAATTCTAAATTCAATACTGACCCCTACCTCGGAGCATACACAGAAATAAAGTTTAAATTAATCACAGACTTGGGCACTTGGCTGGCTCAGTCGGTGAAGCAACGGACTCTTGATCTCAGCTAACGGCTTTACGCTGGGTGTGGCGCCTACTTAAAAAAATTAACCACAGACTTAACTACAAAATTTTAAAACATCAATCTTTTAGAGAAAACACAGGAGTAAATCTTTATTTTAACTTTAGTTTTGTGAAAGTTTAGGGGCTTCTTCCTTCTTTTCTAACCATCTACTATGTCTTGGACGTGTGTTATAAATGCCTCAGGATACAGGTGCTTTTGAGTGACCTAATTTCCTAAAGAATTTCCATCCTCACCGTCTCCTCCTGAGTCCTAGGCTGTCTAGTGTAGGTCTCGACTATACTAGTTCACCCAGGCAGCTGCAGGTTTTTCATTTGCCTTAATGATGTTTTCTGGCAATGCTCATACCCTTCCCTCCTTGTGCAAGCTCCAAGAGAGGTAAGACAGAGACAATCAGCTTGTGTCAGTCCTCAGGCGGTCCTCCAGACAGGTTCGGACAGAACAGACAAACACAAATAATTACAAATCAAGTCTGCTCTGCTCCCTCCAGAACCAGGGCACAAGGGCTGCTGTGTCCAGCACCGCCGCTGTGCCGGGAGGGGAGAGACAGGGTGAGCAAAAACCCAATAAAGCTTCCCCATGAATTTTTAGTGCCTCTTTCGTAATTTATTGTTCACTTGGTTGCTGTAAAGTTTTGCTTATTTCCAATTCTGACAAATTGGCTCTGACAGCTTCTGCTTGCTTTGTGATGCATCTGTGGAGGGATGGGAGTTCGAAGCTGCACACACCACCGTTTTTCTCCTGAGGCGTTTTGTGAAGAAAATTTTCTCAGACTTCACTGAAGCATTCATTATATGCAATGTGGGACCGAGAACACACTTGAGTATGTTTTTCTGAAGGGCATTTATTCACCTTCCAGCAAAAATTTCAATCTTTACTAATGCCAATACATTGGCAAATCTGTTTGAAAGGAGCAAAGACTGCATACCTCTATCAAGAGGTCTGGGTTGCATGGAACTCAGGTCCAAAACATACCTATTTATATGGGAATTTACAGATTTCAGGGATGACGACAAGGCAACAATAACTGGGCTACAAAAGAGCTAAGACTTTGTAATTCACTCATAAATCGTGAATTTATAGCTGAGGAACCCAGTGCCAAACTTTGGGCAATTATGTAATTAAGACTCACTACTTAGGGGCATCTGGGTGGTTCAGTGGGTTAAGCATCTGCCTTTGGCTCAGGTCATGATCTCGGGGTCCTGGAATCCAGTCGCAAATCCGGCTCCTTGCTCAGTGGGGAGTGTGCTTCTCCCTCTCCTTCTCTGTCGCTCCCCCTGCTTATGCGCACTCCCTCTCTCAATGTGTCAAATGAATAAATAAAATAAAAAGACTCACTACGTATGTAACATTAAAAGTTTTCAATCTATAAAAACTGAAGAACAGATTTTCACATTATCATCTGTCTAAGAAATGAAGGTTTGAACTTTTCATGGACATGCCACACCTGTCTCCACCTTGCACTGAATGTTTAAGTGTATAGGTATATTCTTTATATACATATTTTTGTGTATGAAGTCAAGAAGAGTAGTTTTTTTAATTTGTTAAAGACTACCATTAACTTGGTAGAAAGTTTTGTGCTTGAACGATTCTTAGAACAAGTGGATTGTTGTGATTTCAATTAATTTGTTTCTACTTAATTTATGTTACAAAGGCTTTTGTTAAGAGCTAAAATGTGATTTTTTCATATGCTAGGTTAAGTAGGGAAAAAAGTTTTTTATCAAGTAATTGAATTACTAAATTCAACTCAACCATAAGCACACAGATGATTGTCATTACACAAACCTAAATGTAATTACACTGAAATTAATTTTCAATCAGAATTTATATGATTGATCGGAATTCGTTTTCCATGTGGGAGTTCAAATGCAATATAGCTAAATGTAACTAAAGTATATCTTTCTCTTAACTCAGAAATAAATGTGTCTTTCTTATCTCCTGGTGATTAGCTTGCCTAAGGTATGCTGAACAATCGTGACCCCGACTGAAATGATCACTAAGTTTTCCAACCCGGGAGCGAATCCCAGCAGTCCAGCTGTGCAAAGTCCTGGCGGAGGCGCCCTCCTTTTAGAACCAATGCTTACTCACATCCTTTCTACAAAGTACTGCTCACAGTGAAATCACAAAATGAAATCACTTGGCTAATTCATATTCACAAGGTATTAAGAATGAGGTCACTTTCCACTCAAAGGGCCAAGGAATTATCCACACTGGTCAAATTAAATAGATAATGAGAGTTCATTACAGGACTTAAGGTACAAGATATATCAAATGGCCCTGTTTCTCTCTAGGTCAAGATTTCAACTGACTTTAAGCTACTTTGACATCACTGGTCTCGGTTTGAATTCAAGGGTATAGTTTCAGAGACGATGGTAACAGGGGCCTTTACATGAATCACAGAGCCACGGGGGCCTGTTCATGGACAACTCTGGAGCACAGATTCTTCATCTGGAAAGTAAGAGTAATGCTAATCACCTCATCACTTTGCATGTGCGTGAGGGTTAGCAGTCTTCAAAGCCTAATCCTTGACTTGGTGCCTGAGCATCACCCAGAAACCTGCTGGAAGTGAGCCCAGACCTTTCTGGAACGGAGTTCAGCAACCTGAACCTGAAACGCTCAAGGTGGTTCTGACACACATGAGCACTGAGAATGGCTGGTTTAGAACACGGAGAGCCTAGCAGAGAGCTCGATGTGTGGCACATGATGGGCAACATCATCGACTGTCATCTCTGGCGGGTAGCCATTCCAGGAGCAACCAGAATTTATTTATTTTTTTTTTTTAAAGATTTTATTTATTTATTTGAGAGACAGAGAAAGTGAGAGAGCATGAGAGGAGAGGTTAGAGGAAGAAGCAGACTCCCGGTGGAGCTGGGAGCCCGATGTGGGACTCGATCCCGGAACTCAAGGATCATGACCTGAGCCGAAGGCAGTCACTCAACCAACTGAGCCACCCAGGCACCCCCAGAATTTATAGTTCATTCTCTCCTGAGGTCTTCAGCCCAGAGGAATGACAGTGCTGGTAGAGGGAGGTACTTGGGATAGGATCTGGGACCTTAAGTTCCCTGCAAGGTCAGTGTGGCAGTTGGGATGGAAAGCCCCAGAGTATTTTTATAAAATCAACCTTGTGACAAGCATTTAGGAAGTCATAAATTACTCAACTGCTTTATTTAATTAACTAAATGTTTTCAAGTACTATTTTGCTATCATGCCATAAAAATACATACGTATTTAATCAAAAGTAGTCCAATTCCAGAAAGGTATACATTCTTTGTTTCCATTTCTACCTGCACACACCACTCCTACATAACGGCTCTCATAAAAGTCTATAAAACTGTATAAAGGAAATAATAATATATGATTATACTAAAAAATCATTATTGTCATGATTTAATTGGAGTTATTCTTAATGAATAACCTGAATAAAATATTTTAATTGCATAGCCATCATTGGCCTCATTTTTACATACCTTATTTCTAGAACTCTTTTGATTCTGCACCCAATTCCAATGTGGCAGTGATGGTATGTGGGGGTGGTTCCCCCACTGCCCACAAGGAATTCTCTGCACTCTAGTTGGTTAGCCTACAATTCAGTTCAGTTCCGACGGCATCTACCCACAGCCAGTGTCATATTCCTCAGGTTACAGGTTCAGTTCTACAAGACCACCCTCCACCTTAAGGTGCTAGTTGTGTGCACAAGTTGTTACCTGTACTTCTGACCAACTGGCTAGAAAGCAGAGGTTCCCACAACCCTGTCTATGGATCCGGTGAATTGCTAGAATGGCTCATAGGACTCTAAGAACGTTTTGCTCACTAGATCACCAATGAGTTACAAAAGGACAGAACTCAGGAACAGGTAGATGGAAGAGATGCACCCAGGCAAATATGGGGTAAGGTCTTGGGGGTCCTTCCAAGCCTCTGAAAGCTGATCCCTATCCCAGGTCCTCCATGAGTCCACCAACCCAGAGGCTCTTTGAACTTGCCCTTTGGGGATTTTATACAGGCTTCATTACAGGGCATGATTAATTAAATCACTGGTCATTGGTGACTGAACTTCATCTCTAGCTCCTCTCCCCTCCTTGAAGGTCAGGGGGTATGGCTGAAATTTCCTCTAATCACAGGGCTGGCTCTACTGGCAACCACTCCCACCCCTAGAGGCTTTCCAAAAGTCATCTTATTAACCTAAGACACCTTAATCACTATTCACACTTAGTAAATTCCAGGGGTTTTGGGAGCTGTGAGCCAGGAACTGCAGAGGAAGACCAAATATATGTGAGAAATATAGTCTGGTCATCTGAATACCCAAATATATATTTTTCTTATAAATTACAATATTGCAAGAATAAGAATCCGGAAAATAATGTGTACCTATATATTTTAAAATGGCTATTAGGGTTATAGATGTTAAAGTTTTACCAAGAAGCTGATTATTTTCCTGAGACTTTGTTTCTACAGTTAGATTTAAACAGGTGAAGGGATATCTTTTTTCAGGGTGTACTGGTTGAACAGTTTCACTGCTGCATCCGACCAGGGACTGTATGTTCATGATCTCAGAAAGATATTACAATATTTTATCATCTGAAACAATAAACCAAATGATTACAGCAAAATTATTTTTCCATTCCAAAAAGGAAACAACCCTGTTTCTCTCATCTACATCATCTGCTAGACGATCCAGCTAGATAGCAGATTCAAAAAAAACAAAGGCAAAATGCACCCTGGGCTTAGGAAAACGTCAATTTTCACTGGCATTAGAGCCTTCCACTTTCCCTTTATAGGTAAGAGCAATAGGACACATCTTGAGTCAAAGAAGATGCTTAGAAATGTTTAATGACAGAAGAAAATGCTTATGAGGAAAATCCATTCTGTCTGAGAATAGGGATATGAGAAGAGGAGTTAAAGCCTGATTTTCCATTTTACCTTCCAGACCTGTGGCTAAGCAAATTTCACAGCAATGATTAGAATGGGTAACCTGGGGAAGAATCTGCTTCTGGCTGTGTATCACACTAGAAATCCAAACTCTTTTTAGCTCTGAAAACTCTTTTCCTACTTATGAACTTAAAACTATGTCTCTTTCTGAGAAAAAATAACTTTAAGAACAAAAGATTAATCAGAAACAAAACACACACTTCACCAATGTACTATGAGTATTAGAATTACATTAAATTAAATAGGCATTACCACAATTAATGATATTCGTTGCTTTCTTACCCATAACCAAGATCATGATACATCTGTGCTATGATGACATCAAAACTACAAAGACTTTTCTAAAAGACTCTCCTTAAAAGGAAAATAAGTTTTATACAATATTTGGTATTATTTATCAAAGTTTATGAATAATTAACGTTATCTACTTTTACATGTTAAAAAACAAAATCCACCTGAGTAGATTTAAAGATCTAATAGGCTTTATTCACCTATTCATGAATCAGGCAGCATCCCATCAAGCAAACAGAAGAAAGCTCCAAGGAACTGCACAAAATGGGAGGTTTTCAAGAGCAGAGACAGGGGTGGGACTTGGAAGACACCAAGGAAAAAAGGGACAAAAGGGTCTGTCGGCAGATTACCTCACTGGTGCTTATCACGCATTTCCACAATTACTGGTTTAAAATTCCACTCCTGGTAGAGGTTCGAACTGCTATTAGTGTTGTAGGAGGACTGGGGAGACTGTGCACTCTGGGGCCTCCTCACAGCCTGTCCTAAATATGGTACCCAAGGCTCCTGGCAGTGCCATGAGAAAGAATTCAAGTATAGATGTGCAGCAAAGTGGACAGGTAACACAAGTAGGCAAGTTTATGAAAGTGGAAGTATATTCTTGAGATACAGTGGGACAGGGGAGGGGAAGACAGAGGGAGAGGGATGGAAGGGGAGGGAGGGATAGGAGAGGGAAGGAGAGAGAGAGAGAGAGGGAGAGGGAGAGAGGGAGAGGGATGGCAGGAAAGGAGGAGGAAAGAGTGAGAGGGAGGGAGAGGGATGGAAGGAAGGGAGAAGGAGAGTGAGAGGGGGAGGGAGGGATAGAGGGAAAAGGAGGGAGAGGGATGGAGGGAAAGGAGGAAGAGAGAGTGAGAGGGAGGGAGAGGGATTGCAGGAAAGGAGGAGGACAGAGTGAGAGGGAGGGAGAGGGATGGAGAGAAGGAGAGGGAGGGAGAGGGAGAAAGAGAGGAAGAAGACTGAAAAAGAGGAAGAGAGGAAGGGAGACAACAGAAGGAGAGGGAAACAGAGGGAGAGAGATAGATGGCAGGATCTCTCCAGCTGCACACCCTGGGGGTTGGGTTTCTTCTATGGAGGGCTGTTAACTAGGGGGTGGATTATTCATTACTTGGGGTGGGTATTCCTTGGAAGCAAGGTTTTTTCCTCCTTCTTTGTTCCAGGGTTTTCTATCATGGCACCTGCCACCTCGGGTCTGTCTGGTTTGATCTGGCTTCTTGTGTTTTGAAGTGCTGCCAGGACAGGCCTCTGACCTTCCTGATAGCTGGCCCGGACTTCCTCACTGATGGACACAGGCCTCTGCTTAGAACCTGACTCACTGCCTCTAATATGAGGTTGGGCATTAAGTCTCGCTGGGGCTCAACCTAAGCGACTACAGTTGGGGCATGTTGCTTCTTTTTTAAGTCAAAAATCACATTTACAAATAACATTATCAACAGAGATAATACTTATTACTTTAGAAGTTTTTACTTAAAAGCTATTTCATAAATCCCCCATAAACATCTGTACCCCTGTACTAAGTGCCAGAAGCTTTTGGCTCAAACGCCTTCACAAGCACACATTCTATAGACATAAGAGCCTCACAGTCCCGACCTCTATAGTCTCCAACTTAACCATGCTTTCATTTATGAATCTTCATTCTCATGATGGTGTAAAAGCAATTCAGTAGAAAATGTCCTTTGAATTTTGAGTTTTGATCCCCCTCATGCCCGCCGCCCCCTGAGCTAGCGATCTGCCGTATAATACAACACCCTCACGTCTCTCGTGATGCTGGAGTCACAGGTCCGAGAGAGCCACACGATCAGGATGGTAAGCAACCAGCACACTTCCCAGCATCCTGTACTGATAACAACTAACCTGTTCTATACATCAGTGCGGTATTCAATAAGCAACAGGAGATATTCAACATTATTTTTATCAAATAGGCTTTGTGTTATATAATTTTGCCCAACTGTAGACTCAAGTATGTGTTCTGAACATGTTTAAGGTCAATTCGGCTAAGATATGATGTTCACGGGGTTAATAAGGAATTAAATGTATTCACGATATTTTCAACTTACAATGCATTTACAGGGATGTTGGCCCATCACTGGAGGAAGATCTGTTTCTGTGACTAGGAAGGGATGTATGTTGGGAACCACTTATTCTGACACTAATGTCCACGTACCCCTTACTACAGTACATCACCTCCTCATGGGAAAGATTTCAAACTGTGTTCCACAGAAACAGATTTCCTGAAAACAGCAGATAATCCCTTGGTCAAAATTAAAAAACATGCTAATACAAAATTCCTACTACCCTCTCATCCACCATCAGAGAGATATGATGCAGGCAGTAACTTACAATAGTTCTTAAAATACCAACTCCCACCCATAAGGTCATCCTCCATTTACATTAAACTTAGATTTATTTGGATATAGAATTGTACGTTAGGGTCTGTTGTCATTATTGAAGGGGAGAAGAATTTGCCACCCCAGAATATGTCTCTTTAGAGACAAGATTATCTTGAACTGGTTATTTTTAAGAAATATCAGAGGCAGGAGAGGCTCTGAAACCCGAGAAAAAGGTATCCTTTTGTAAGGGACATGTATGCTTATAAAAGAAACCACCATTTGTGTTTTTTTTGTGTGTGTTGTGTGTGTGTGTGTGTGTGTGTGTGTATGTTCTTAAGATTTTTATTATTTATTTGTTTGACCGAGAGAAAGACTGTTAGAGAGAATGTAAGCAGGGGGAGTGGGAGAGGGAGAAGCAAGCTTCCCACTGAGCAGGGAGCCTGAGCCAAAGGCAGAGGCCTAATGACTGAGCCACCCAAGAGCTCCAGAAATTGCCATTTGTAAGAAGAGGAAGATAGCTAAATCTCTGGAAACTATCAATGGTGAAATCAAATGACAAATCTGCCATACCTTGCTCACTGTGCTCACTAGTCACCTCCCATAACTCCCCACCCCACTCTGACACACATCTTTTGTCTTTAGCTGGAGACCATATTGACGGTGGTGGCTTGAGCCATTTCTGGGAGTCATTCAGCTCCCCTGGGTATGTCTCATGTATGTATGTCATTAAATTTCTGTTTAATAAACTTCTGTTTTTCTCCTGTGTATCTTTATTTTTTTTATAAGATTTTATTTATTTATTTGACAAAGAGAGAGAGATCACAAATAGGCAGAGAGGCAGCCAGACAGAGAGGGGGAAGCAGGCTCCCCGCTGAGCAGAGAGCCCGATGCAGGGCTCGATCCCAGGACCCTGAGATCATGATCTGAGCCGAAGGCATAGGCTTTGACCCACTGAGTCACCCAGGCACCCCAGAATCTTTATTTTTATTACAAAGCAGTCTCAGCTAAGAACCTAGAAGGGTGAAAGAAAAATTATTTTTCCTCCCCTACATCAGTGTGATTGTTGCCAATTCCCATCAACATCACAAAAACAAAACAGCATTCTCTCACTTCTGCCCACAATTACTAAACAACTGGTAAAATATTAAAGCACATTAAAGACTGTGATCATCAATGATGTAATTTTTAAATTAAGTTAAAGTTTAAAAAGACTTTAGAAAGTTGCATAAGCCAAAGAAATTCACTTCTTTTTCAATATAAATATCTAAAATTCCCTGTCCACCAGGGAAAAACTAAAAACAGAAAATATAATTTTGCCAAAATAAATTTTATTTGGAAAATAAGTCAGTTGATTATCAAGACTTACCTTTTCTTCAGCGTCTCTGAGTTAATTAAAATGTAATAAGTGAGAGAATCTCTGAGTAGAATTGCCTTTTATTGCTCAGAGGAGAATGCATCCAATTAAAATGCTAACTGTAGCCTCAGGATGGACCACTAGGATAAATCCCAGCTGTCCATCAGCACAAGGATATGCATTTTTTCCTTTTCCCTTCTTTTAACTCTAGTGGAAAGAGAAAGCATATTTCCTCTAGATAAAAAGGGCGCTTCCCTTGTTTTATTGACTCAGTGTAAGAGCAAAAAAACACAAAGAAACAAAACCAGAGCCTAAATTCAAAATAAGTTAAAACACACACAAACACACACACATATCCCCAGGTCTCACAAAAATATGTGAACTAGGCCATTTTTCTTAGTTGGTCTTGCTGCTGGTTCCATTTTGCCTTCTCAGGACTGCCCTGCTTTAGTATTTCTTTTGAAAAGAAATTCTCAAGTTCCCTTGTCCTTTCAATAATAAAACAAAGGGTCTCCTTGGGGATATAAAAGTAGGTAGATACAAATTTGTCTGTCTTGTCTACACATGCTTTTCTTATTAAGGACATAGGTTGTCTTGTGGTTCCAAAATGAATCAATGCTGTTGTGGATTCAAAGTAATTGAAAAAAATTAAATCAAACTCTATTTCCATAAAACAAGGACAAAAACCTTCCAAAAACTTCAACAATACATTTAACACAATTATGAAGCCAATTATGTACTGCTCAAAATCCCCCAAGGACAACCAGCTTAGCATTTAAAACAGTTCTAGATGTGGTTTCTCAAAGCTACCTTTGGTTTTGGAAAAGTTAGTAGGGAAGCCAATATACATTGAATTTATTGAACAATGTCTGCTTATATTAAAGTTGCTAACATTAGGTTACCCTTGTTGAGTTACAGCATGCTGATTTGAAGTCATGATCATAGGATTAGTACACAGAATTTCTATTCTTCTCATTCTCTGAACCAATCAGTATTTTAACATTCTCCTAGTTGAGACTCAATATTCTCCATGTCCTGCCCACCAATGACATTTAATGTATTAATTGATACTACTTCCCTCTTCATGGTAAGTAAATATGTACATTATTCTACTAACTTCAGATATGATTTACGAAGAAGTCAACATGTGGTTCTGGCAGTTATTCACTGTCCATTCCTGTGTAATTTAATGAAACTTTCTGAACCTCAATTCCTTTTTCTACAAAATGGGATAATTCTTTCATTGTCAAATTCATAGGCTTATTTATCATAATGATCAAATGAAATGGTATACTGTATGAAGTGTCATGCAAAGAGCAGATACATAGATTCATGGTCTCTTAGAATGGGGATGACAGACAGCAAGGTGGGTCTCTGAGGGAGTAGTTGGTAGATAGGAATTTGTCTGTCTCGTATAAACATGCTTTACTTATTAATGATGCACTCTGTCTTCTGCTTCCAAAGTGAACCTCCATTGTTCTGGAGTCAAAATAACCGCAGATGGCCTGGGCCTCTGGGTGCTTTGGGTTAGGTCTTAGTGCAAAGCTCGCTGACTTGAACATGAGCATGTATACACACACACACACACACACACACACACACACACAGACACACACACCCCTATATATATGTATGTATATACAGTACATGCATTTGCTCCTTTTTGGGATTTGTTTTGTTATCTTATCATATTCATCAGAATTTTTGTGAGATTGTAAGATGAAAAACGATCACGTACAGGATACACAAAGAGTACCAAAAATATTTTTAAAAGCATCAGGTTTTAAAAAGCCTGCAGGATTCTGGTTGCTGCAAGTTCAATTTAAGACCCACAACTGAATCAACCCACCCCCCATCCCACCCCCAGCCAATAATTTCATCACAGACAGCAATAATAAAAGTGCATTCGGCTAAACAAGGGAGGGTCAGAGTCTTTCTCAACCCTAAACTGGTCAGATCATGGCAGAAGGGGACCTTCTTGTCTGGCTCCTATATTCTGAAGGCAATAAATCAAATGAGGAAATGAATTCAGGATGGTCTATGATCTGGACACAATGAAATAGCTAGGATGTTGAAGAAATTGGAAAGGTTCAACTTGGAAACTTGGAGAAGAGAATACTGAGCAGTATGCTTGCATGCTTATGGGTGTCATCAAATAATGACAGATATCTCCTGTCTGCTTAAAGAAGACAGACACAGATTGATGAGAAGTAATAGAGAAATACTTCGTGACCTCACATAGAAAAGAACTCTTGGGTCATATAGATTTGTCTTTTTTTTTTTAAAAGCTTCAGTTATTTATTAGAGAGACGGTAGGGGCAGAGGGAAAGTGAGAGAGAATCTCAAGCAGACCCCCCACTAAGCACAGAGCCTGACTTGGGGCTAGATTTCATAACACTGAGATCATGACCTAAGCTGAAATCAAGAGCTGGATGCTCAACCAACTGAGCCACCTAGGTGCCCTTATACTCAAGTCTTTATATATATAACTCTACAAAACTCGAGTATATATCATGTATATAAATACACACACATATACACACATATTTATATTTATATATATATATGTGTGTGTGTGTGTGTGTGTATTCTTTTTCTTTTTCAATGCACTTCAAGATGTTTCACTAATTAGCCATAAATTAGTATTTCACTAATTAGCCATAAATTAGTATTTACATAGTATTAGTATTTACATAATATTACATAGTATTTACATTCGTATTTACATAGTATTTACAAATATAAATAGTAAATACTATGTATTCACATTTACATACATATATACATGTACATAAAAGTGTTTTCACTCTGAAAAATACGTCTTGAGAGAGAGATTTGAACAAAGTCCCATTATAATTCTGGAAAAGGAACGGCAAAGAGATTAAGAAATGTTTATGAAGGTGGTGAACATGGATATGAACATTTCAAGATCAATGGGATTTTGAGATTTTGACTGACTGATAAGTCGTGATGCCCCAGGTGGAATAAATTAGCAGAAACAAAGGCACTGAGTTTGGAAAGCAAAGAATGTGTTTAAGAAAATTTTTTTAAAAATCACATTTGTTGTGGCATTATGTCTTGGGACATAACAGAAGAAATGTGAGTAGGTTGGGATTGTGGTATAAAGGGCCATTGAGAGCAAATGCAGATGACCCTAGTTCGGAAAACAATAGGTACCACTGAAAAATACTTAATTTTTTAAAGATTTTTTTTAAGATTTTTTAATCTACTTAGACATTTTATAACTTTTCCTTTAGAAAGAATAATTACAGGTCCCTTTCACATCACATAATGAGATTTATTATGATCTGACATGTTAATTTTATTTGAGAATAATATTATGGAATATTTGTGCATTCACTTCATTGTTTTACTAAAAGTAACCTGAGGAGGGAAATTATCTTTATTTTTATATTCTCAGGACAACTTGTACTTTGCTTTCTTTTTTCATGTGAGATAATATATGATTAAACATAATCTATGAGGGTCGCATCGGTGGCTCAGTCATTAAGCATCTGCCTTTAGCTCAGGTCATGATCCCAGAGTCCTGGGATGGAGCCCCACAATGGGCTCCCTGCTCAGTGGGAAGCCTGCTTCTCTCTCTCCCACTCCCCCTGCTTGTGCTCCTTCTCTCGCTGTCTCTCTCTGTCAAATAAAAAAATCTTTTAAAAAAAAAAAGAACATAATCTATGATTTCATAGTCACAAAAACTTTAGTATTCAATGACATTCTCTTCATTTGAGGAAAAAAAAGTATATTTCATATTTATTATTTCCCAGTGAACTTCAAAATCTTGCAGACCTCTGGAAAATCACTACAGAATAGGGCACCTGGGTGGCTCAGTGAGTTAAAGCCTCTGCCTTGGCTCAGGTCAGGATCTCAGGGTCCTGGGATCAAGCCACGCATCACGCATCGGGCTCTCTGCTCAGCGGGGAGCCTGCTTCCCCCTCTCTCTCTCTGCCTGCCTCCCCCGCTGCTTGTGATCTCTCTCTCTGTCAAATAAATAAATAAAATCTTTAAAAAAAAAAAAAGAAAAGAAAATTACTACAGAAATAGAATTCTTAGTTGCCTAGTTCAGGAAAGAAAAAAAAGTCAATTTATATAAGATTTATTATTTTTTAGATTTTTGATAATTGGTATTCCATGTATTTAAGATATTTTATATGTCTATAAGCATTCTAGACTAGGTCATACCACGACTTTATTAAATGCAAGAGTTTATATTCTGTTTATAAAATAGTTTATGTATTCTTCTGCCCTATGTTCTGTCATTCTTATAAGCAACTGTACTTGCTTCACTTGTGTGAAATTGTTTTGTTACTAGCCTTGAATGATGGAGAGTTAATGCTTCGATAGTGTGCAAGGAAGTTCGCTGTTGTGTTTAAAATAAATGTACATTTTGCTGGGATTTCCAACCTTTTGCTCTCTTAACTGTGCTGTCCCCAGCGTGCTATACGAGTAAAGAAACTGGCAGAGCCAAAAAGTGGCAAGATCCATTTTGCTCGCTTTATATTCATAGACCCTCTAAACTCCAAACAGTTCTCTACTGGAAGATTTAGAACCCTCCCACTAGTAAGTGTTACTTTTTCTCTATTATTTTTCTCCATTATCAGTACTAACATTATCAACCAATTAATGCAAAAAACCAAGTCAGCAAAAACTTACTGAGTAACATTTACCTGCAAAGTACTTTCCAGGGCAATGGGGCAAGATAAGCTTTTGAAGAAGTAGAAAAGGGAGACACAGCTTTGTAGTTACTTGTAATTCTTACAATCAGCAGCTAAGATCAAGGAGCATCTTAAACTAAGGAAGAGGTATTTACATCTACCAAAGATTTTCTTTGCTAAGGATTTGCTCTTGCCTTGAGCCACAGTATGGAGAAACGACAGAGTTCAGCTTCTTTTGTAGGAGATGCAACAGGATAAAAGACACAGACTAAGTTCAAATAGTGTCTATTTACCCACAGGGTCAGTGACACTACAGATCCTAGCGTGTACCACACCCCCAGAGGACGTGCACAGCAGGAACTCGTGTGCTGGAGGAAACATAAGGGAACACATGCGGTCCTGATCCTCCAGGTGCCTTTGTTGCCGTAACTCACATGTTGCTCGATCTAGAATAAACCCATTGCATCTGGCTGAGAATCTTTACAGATGTTAAGACCAAAATCTGGCTGATAGGGATTGGTGTGCAGGGAGGGAAGGATGGAGGACCATGTGCTGTATGCGGAGCCTCGCCTGGAATTCAGGTCTGCTCACTCCCTTGTCCCATTCCTCCTTTATCACACTGCCTCTCAGGCTTGAGGTGATAAAAAGACATTTTCAGAGAGGGTCTGGAAGCCTCACAAACCCATCTGGCACACACATAACACGTACATACACACACACACACACACACACAGAGGCACTATTTATTGGGTCATTAAACAGGAGAGCATTGAGACTTGAACAAGCAACAGCTCAAGAAGCAGCACAATGAGAGTCTACTCTGTAAGATGTCAGACAAGGCTACTGTTCACAGAAGGAAGAGCTCAGAAAGGGCTCAGGGGCTCAGGGTAATCAGTTGGTTTCTTCTCAGAGATAAATTTCAACACATCATCTGGGTGAGAGACTGATGTCCTCGTGGGAAATTCTGACTGATTATATGATATTTAGCTTGAATTCAGGAAAAAAGACTCTCCCTGAAGTAATTTTTTCTGTTCTGTTTAGAACCCAGGGCATGAGAGACAATACTAGGAGGAGGGAAAGTGGCAGCTGTCACGAGATTTCCACACTAAGTTAGCTCATCGCCATTATCAGCTCTCTCGGATGGTTCGCTCTCAGCTGCAGCCAAGGGGAGTTTCTCACTTAACAGTAAGAAGCATGGCCCTGGACACCAGATTTCTTCTAGCATTCACAGACATCCCCACAACCCCTCTAGAAAAAAAAAATCTAATTTCATTGTAAAATGACTTCTACTGTACATATGTTTATTTCAAGCTTGTCAGGTTTTCTTCTGCCTCCAAATTTGGGTTTCATAAGAGCTAAAATTTTCCTTTCTTTTTTTTTTCCTTAAAGATTTTATTTATTGATTTGAGAGAGAGAGAGAGCGCGCACAAGTAGGGGTATAGGGGGAGAGGGTGAGGAAGAGGAAGGAGCAGTCTCCCCATTGAGCAGGGAGCCCATGCTGGGCTCAGTCCCAGCACCCTGAGATCATGACCTGAGCTGAAGGCAGACACAACTCACTGAGCCACCCAGGTGCCCCTGAAATTTGAATTTTCTAATCCATAGCTTTTTGGGTCAGTTGAAAAATTGGTAATGCACTTATAATTATACTGTATATAAATGACTATCCAAAGATATACCCCATTTGTCAAATGACTGTTGAAACATATACTTCATTGACTCTTATTTGTTCTCTAGATAAGAATTTATTCCATTGATGGGATACTAAATGTTAAAAATATTAACTATTTTTTAAACTATTTTCACTGAAAATACATTATTGAAGAGCCTTGAGGTTCTCAGGGAACATATATTAATAATGCTACTAATCCTCTTATGTGTTTTCTCTCTGATAAATAATTACTATCTTAAATAGAATAAGCAATTCGCATAGCATTATTTCTGCATATAATTCAAGAAAAGCAAATAATTACATAACACTGGCTCTTGGGCTCACACTTAACAATCAGTGGGGGAAAAGTTGAACTGTGGAGATCAGTTTGCATGCTCATAACTACTTTCCAGGGTCCAGAGTCATGGTCTAGAGGACTGAGGTTGCCACAAGACAACATCAAAGGTGTTGCTACTTCAACTATTGAGTTTTCAGAATTTTTTTTAAAAGATTTTATTTATTTATTTGACACAGAGAGAGAGATCGCAAGTAGGCAGAAAGGCAGGCAGAGAGAGAGGGAGAAGCAGGCTTCCTGCTGAGCAGAGAGCCTGATGCGGGGCTCTATCCCAGGACCTTGAAACCATGACCTGAGCCGAAGGCAGACGCTTTAACCCACTGAGCCACCCAGGTGCCCTGAGTTTTCAGAATTTTTAAGGGAAAACTTAAAATGTTTGTGTGTGAGAAAAGTAGGTAAAGGGATCCTTAAGTAGTTAAGGGAAGATGCAAAGGGACAGGAAGAAGCAGGCTACATGATGAGCAAGGAGCCCATGGGAGTTGGATCCTAAGACCGAGGTCATGACTTGAGCCAAAGCAGATGCTTAACAGACTGAGCCACCCAGGTGCCCCAACCCTTAGTGTTTTAATACAACGTAAACCTACCATCAATCAGTAACTAAATAAGATCTTAAAAAGAAAAATCTACCATCAATCAGTTCCAGGGATCAGAAGTCTAAAAGAGGTTGCTTTTCCTTCTACAGACTCTAGAGGAAAATTCTAGTCCTCATTGTTTCTGGCTCCCAAATGCTGCCTCCATTCCTGGACTCAAAGTCCTTCCTCACTCTGACTTCTGTTCCATCATTCTGACTTCTCTGGCTGACTTCCTTTTCTCCCTTTTTTCCCCTTATAAGGACACTGAGGTTATGTTGGACAGATCTGGATTATCTCTCCACCATAAGATCTTTAATTTAATCATATTGGCAAAAATCCCTTTCATATATAAAGTAATATATTCACAGGTTCTGGGGGAGTAAGATATGGGTATTTTAGGGGTACCACTATTCCCTCTACTGCAACAATAATGCATAATAGAAGAAAAAAATTTGTAGTGAAGATTACATGCTGGATTCCGAATTTAAGAGAAGGCAAAGTTACTCTATGATAACCTAAAAATTAGGCTTTTAAAATATGTTCTCACACAGAAAATAGAGAAATACAGGAGAGGCCTCAAAAAATGATAAAAAACACAGGTGTCCACAGATTACTCTAGAGCTTTTCTGTCTCACAGATGACACTCTAATGCCATCTCCCAATCTTATCATGCTGCTAGTGATGTGAATCAAAGTTGCCTAGGCCCATTATGCCAAAACATCCCCTGTTCCATGAAGTCCAGTAAAATAACTGATGGTACCTTCTTTCTCACTTACCCACCATTGTGTCAGAGTTTTACAGAGACCGATAGACAAATAGCCAGCTGACAATATGAGTAGATGCCTTCCTGCTCTGCCAAAACCACAAAAATTTCCCAAACCACAAAAACTCTGGAAATCATGAGCTCATATGACCCCTCACCTTATCATCAGAGCAGTAATGTTCTTTCTCTACTCTGCCCTAGATGCTGGAAGGCAGACAATCAGTGGTTGCAGAAGACGGAAAAAAAAACAAAACTACAAGATCCTCACAGCCTCTCAGTTGTTATATTTAATAATATGTTGATCTCATTGTAACAATTTTTTTAAGGTTTTATTTATTTATTTGACAGAGAGATAGATCACAAGTAGGCAGAGAGGCAGGCAGAGAGAGAGAGGAGAAAGCAGGCTCCCTGCTGAGCAGAGAGCCCGATGCGGGGCTCGATCCCAGGACCCTGAGATCATGACCTGAGCCGAAGGCAGAGGCTTAAACTGAGTCACCCAGGCGCCCCTCATTGTAACAATTTAAAAGTAATCAGTATTCAATTTGGGTATCAGATTGTTAGTATTTTTGCTCTCAGGAAACTCTTATCATGGATAGATCAAGTCACACGCTCAGGGAGTGCTAATGTGAAAAACTGAGACCTTTCTTGGTCCATGATCAATGAGCACCTAAATATTCAGAAGAGGTTGATAGAGACCATAGGATTTAACCTAAAGCTATAATGTTTGAAAGACAGTATGATGCAATGAAAGGAAGAGGAAACGCCATAACGGTGAGGAAGAAATGATGATGATGATGTTGATGATGTTGATGGCAGTGGTGGCAGAGGCCATATCAGATATTTACACCAATAATGGCAACAAATGTGTGATGTAGGGATTATTACATTGTATGACACATGATAAAAACTGGGGCTCAGAATTTGTTTCTTGCCCAGTAATGTACCGGTAGTGACAGAACATAAAAATAAAATCATGACTCTTAAAGTAAACTCATGAAATATCCATTGTTCTTTCTCATTCCTTACATTTCTTCAATAAAAATCACAGTGGAAACTCTTTAGTGTGCACACGATGTAAATAAAGGCGGAAAATAAGATTTAACCATTTTCATCACAAACCACGACTAACTGGGATTGCTTTCATAGTTCCCGACTGGCTTCTAGCATATTCTATCTACGAGGATCACATCTACTGGGTCAGTGCATATAGGCAGGATGGTCCCATAACTCTTCTACTCTTCCCTCACTGGGAACAGTAACAGGTCTGAACTAAACGTAAGTACTTATCACAGTACTCCTGATCTGAGCTAAAGGCATTATCAAAATGCCTCACATATACTGAACACTGATTTAAAGATAGGTGCTATTAACGTTAATATCATCATCCCCAGTGTTATAGACTCTGGAGGGATACTGTCCTTTTTCTAGACTAATCTCAGCAATCTCAGCTTTAAACAGCCCTCTGGACCGGAGCTGAGATTGCTTCCACAAATAATCTAACCCCACGTTTCAGTATTCTCTTCAGCTCTGATTTCACTTGGTTTCCCCTCCTACTCCTGACATATTCGATCAACTCAGAATAGATATTCTGGTAAACCCAGATTTTAACAGTGTGGCTTCTCTTAGTGTTGACACAGCGATCATAATTGAGACCCTAATGCTCCACTACACTGAAATTTTGCCCTACCCTAAGCCAGCCTGAGGATTCTCTTAAGTCTTCCACCTGCGTGCTTTGCCTTAGTTTCTCCATTGCTAATCAACATCTTTTAAGTTTCAGTTCCATAAAGAACCTAGAATATTTTATGCTCTACTAACATTTTCACTGTTCGGTATACGCCAATTTGCCAGTTTTCTGCAGGTGTCTGAAATTGAATCTTGGGAAAAGCTTATCCCAATAAAGTTCAGGAAAGAAATAACAACCAACCTTCTGGGTTGGTCTATGATTGGGCTTATGGTAAACATCAGACTTCTTTTAGAGTCAGTCCCAGAAAGGTCTGTTCCTGAGGTAAAGAAGATACTCTTGAGTCTTCTCCATGTTGTTTCCAAGGATGACTGTCAGACAACACTGCTATCTAGTGCTGGATCATTTTCCCCTTTCTAAGTTGGTGACAGCAGAGATTTTGGGAGTAAGTACCTGAGACCAGCTCTTCCACTCTTCCTTGGGGGTCCAAGCTAGTTGTCAGGTACTGGATGCAAGTGGGAAATGAAATACTAATTACAGTTCAATGTGTATGTTTTTTAAAAATAATCAAATCAGATGCCTAATGCTACCATTGTCAGATCTTTTGATAGCTGGGTTAATTGTGTCTTTAGCAAGTTTATGTGAGTTCCAGAATTAAGCAATAACTCATAGTTATTACCAAATAACTAGGATTATATTAAGAATAATGTGTCATTGCTTAATTTACCAAGGCTTCTAATTACTCTACACATTATATGTGTATTTAGTAAATACTACCTATAATGAGGTTGGCCTAGAATAAAACCCATTTGGATTGAACCAGTTCATTAGAATGGCTACCTTTCATGGCTAAGAAATCCGTTATTTTGAAATGGCCTGATGGAATATACTGATTCGATTTTACTTTATGTACCAATTTTGATATGACTTAAAATTTCCACTGACACCACATCCCAAAATATAATGATCGTGTACCTTATCATTACAAAGAAGCCTGGATATAAGCCGCATTTACATTGATGCCACCTCTTAAAACCCATGTAGCTAGTGAACAAATCTACTCTCTGTTATTGGTCAGGATTAGTGCTAAATTATTATAGTTTTAACGAATGGGAAATGTCCCACGATGCAGTTGCTACAGGAATAGTAATTAGTGCACCTTTACCTGTATTTTGTCTCGTTTACTACATGCAGGATGGTTTCTCCCTTAACTTCGTATCATTTGTTCTAGTGTCCTCTGCTACTCTGTCATTTACTGTGCTTATGTAACTAGAATTAATGATGCACCTGGGCCTCATAATAGCAAGCACTGAGATAATACTGCTTATATGCCAGGCGCTTCTCTAACTGCCTTATCCATATGAATCCCCTCAACAACCCTTGGAAGCAGACAATATTATTATGCCCATCTTCCAAATGGGAGAGAAGAAACAGGAGAAGTTCAAATTAACACATTGAGGAATGCACACACCTACATGCCCTTGGCAAGCTTCCCATTTGTCTTTCGGACTGGTTTCAGTTAAATCTCTCCTGACCTGTTACAGATCACCTAAATGCTCAGGGCAGTCCTTAGTCAGCAAGGACATGGGGCTTTCAGTCCTACAGAGTCTGCCAATCACCTGAATGACCTTTGAAGCTCTGGCGTAAGGAACCCTGAATGTGAGACCTTGGGCACAGAACCCAGCATGGTTGCACCCCAACTTCTGACCTATAGAAAGCAGGTGTTTTTCAAGCCATTACGTTTGGTCATGTGTTATGCATCAACAGAAAATTCATATGATAGGCCTTAAATTTTATAATCTATCCCAGGATAGGATACCAAAGAGTAAACTCTCATCTAACCAATTTACTTATTTCCAATGGTTTCAAGAAAATCCAAATGATTCCCCTGCCCAGGGGAATTCCAGAAGGAAAATCTGAGAGCAAACACTTTGGTTCTCCCAGCAATGAAGGAGGTAAGTGAATTCAGTTTTAATGCAACCAAAAAATGCACTCTCCTTTGCAAAAACAGGTTTCATGGAAAGTGTTAGGGAAGTAGTATTTTTTTTTTCTGTTAGCAACCCAGTTAAAGTTTTTGAACAATTACTGAACATTTGGCCTTCCAAAATGCATATTCCAAAAGGGGCCTCTACGCATTTACATTCTCCCTTTTATATTAGACACTGGTAGAACCACAGTATAGGAGAATCAATTTGGGTATGAGTATCAAAGAATGTTCAGTGTAATTCCACACTCCTTCTCACTGAAATCCCGGACAGGTTGCTGAATCCTTGTGGTGCTCATTATCTTAATATGGCTGAACACATTAAAATATTGGAGTGCATGTTAAGTGATATAATATTAGGTACTTAATGTAGTTCTTGACATCTAGAAGTAGAAAAGTAGTAATTCATTATTACCATGAATTAATTAATATTAATATGTTATCAAATTGTAGTTTCCAATGTTGTGAGCATTGGCAACAATACTGGATGACTTCGTTTACACAGGGATGCTAAAATTACGTCCAGACTTCTTATATTTTGAATTAAGGAGAGTGAAATAGTTCAGCCTTGAGACTTTGGAGGAGAAGGTAAAGAAGATGTATACAATAATTAAAAATAATACCAATAGAAGTGAACTTATTTAGTCCTTATTCTTCCTCATGACAGAGATAACCCATGGCCATCATCTTTCTGTAATGAATATTTATCTGATTTGCAAGAATGATTTCTTCACAATTACTTTGCCTCAGGACTACAACTGACATATCTAAAATCAATATGTGTAGTTATATTTGAATTTGAGATAAACAACAATTATTTTAGTATAAGTATGCCCCATGCAGTAATTGGGATATACTCCTAGTAAAAACTTACTCATTTTTTATCTGAAATTCAGATTTTATATATCATCCTGTATTTTTTTCTGCTAAATCTAGCAACCTTACTTAGAGGAACAAACATAATATTAAAACATTTATAAGCTTATAAAACAAAGCAAATCATTTATATCAGTGTGACGTAGGGAATAATTAATATACCTTAAAGGCCCATTTTGATACTCCTGTGATAGGAAGTATCTTGAAGGTACACAGCGGTTCTGACAAAACTGGCTGAACTTGAACTGATGCAGGGAATTACACATACACACACACACACACACACACACACACACACACACACACACACACAAATAGCTGAAAAACTACCTTCTCTGCAGTTTCCAATAATCATGAGCATCCTGGCATCCATAGGAAAGTGACTGTTCAGGAATGTAATTGACGGGAATGTAATTATTTCTTTCATTTATATTGACTTGCAAGAAATTTAGCTAGATACAAGGTGCTACCCGATGACCCCACCTCCTCTTCCCATTTTCCACAAAAATAGCTACTTGTTATAATTAATATATTAACTTTGTAGAAGATTTCTTCACTTACAGAGAGAAATCATTCCCAATAACCCACCATTCTCAACTGCTGCCCTGTTAATTTTTCATGCATTAAAATTCACTTTTCAGAGGAAATCCCACTAATGCTATGGCTCCGCCTCCAGTCAACTCTGAAATGAGCAAGTCCATTTTCTTTTACTAACTTTTTTTTTCTTTTTCACCGATACAATGATCCTTTTTTTTTTTTTTTTAAGATTTTTATTTATTTATTAGAGAGCGAGAGACTGAGAATGAGAGGGGAGAAGGTCAGAGGGAGAAGCAGACCTCCCGCAGAGCCGGGAGTCCGATATGGGACTCGATCCCGGGACTCCGGGATCATGACCCGAGCCGAAGGCAGTTGCTTAACCAACTGAGCCACCCAGGCGCCCCGATACAATGATCCTTAAGGCAACATCACACAACTTATGGGTTTCTGGAATAATTCAAAGTGGAAACGCCTTTCATCAGATCCAGACATCCCTGGATGTGCAGGAGAGCAGTTGTCACCAGACTGCTCCAGGTAGCTCCGCGAGGGAGTGTTTCTGTCCCCAGTGGAGGCCTATCTAAATGGCCGTCAATTTGCACTTCTCCCTTGTCCCCTCAGCAAGCACTGAATAGCAAGTTGAGGGAAGTCTGCTCCGGATCACAGAGCCAGCAGGTTCTACTGCCAGGAGCTGATCTACCTGCCGGGAGAGACAAGGGGATGACCACCCAGGAGGAGAGAGGGACAGACCACCTCTACACAGCATTCTCCGTGGGGCTGTCTGCTTACCCATCTCCGCTTTGTCAGAACGTTCACGTCAGGGAATGCTTTGTTTCCCGTTCTTCCTGACGGCTCTTTTATACATTCGCTTATTATTTAGAATATACCATGTGGTACCATAAAAAAGTGTTCAAGGTGTATGAAGACAATAATCGTAAATGTGTCAAATCAGTCAGGGCCATGGGAGGCTATCAGTTTCCCAGAAAATGGCAATATGGCTGTGCATATGACAGGAATCTGAGAATATATAGGTATATAATCTGCCCTATTTAAAAAAACATATCCATAATCAGACCATTTCACAGCCCATAACTGTCCCACTCTACTCTAAGGCTCCGTCATCTTCTACCTTGGTACTGCCACAGGCTCCTAACTACTCTTCGTGTTTCTACTCTTGCTTTCATCCATCTATTCCCTGCACAGAGCCCAGAGTGATCTTTATAAAATATGAGTGAGGTCATTTCACTCTTTTGCTCAAAATACTTGCATGGCTCCTGTCACACTCAGAACAGAATCCCCACTTCTCCCCATGGACTCCTCCTTTTAGGATGGAGTCCTGCACGATCTTGGTCCCGACTTCCTTTCGGATATATTCCATACTTTTCTCCCCTTACCCTCTCTGCTCTCAGCAAATCTAGCCATTTCACAAAAATCCCAAGAATTACTCCATTTCTAAGGTCTTTGTCCTTATCAGCTCCTCCTTCCAGAATATGACCCCCCCACACATTCTCTTGGTTTTCTGCTTTCCTTTATCCTTTATTCCAGTTTTTGTTTAACGTTGCTCTGTCATCCTTGGATTTCGCTGATCACCAACATCAAATGATCTCAATCCTAACTTGCTTCTCCCCCTTACATTGCTGCCTGAAAATATATTCTAGGTTTTTTTCTTTGCTGTTATGTTTCTGCCACTAGAATGTAAGTCTACTAACAGACCGAAAAAGTAGGTTTTGGTTTTTTTTGTTTTTTTTACATCTGGAACCTCAAGAGCTAAAAGTATCTGGCATGATTTAGACACTAAAAGAATTACATTAGTCTATTATTTTCATTTTACATAAATTTAAGGAAATCACAAGTAGAAACTTAAGGAATGATTCATTGGCCCCAATTATAAAAACTGATCCTTGATTATTGTTTTCTTTTTTAAAAAAAGATTTTACTTACTTATTTGAGAGAGAGAGAGATAGCATACAAACAGGGGTGGAGGGCAGAGGGAGAAGCAGACTCCTCACCGAGCAGGGAGCCTAATATGGGGCTCGATCCCAAAACCCTGAGATCATGACTTAAGCTGAAGTCAGATGCTCAACTGAATGAGCCACCCAGGCACCCCTAAATCTTTTCTTTAGAATTGCCTTTCTCTATTTCTTGTCCCATCTTAGCCAAGTAGAGTCATAGAAATTTTCACTAACTTTGAAGAAGCAAACTGAAGATTTAAGGAAATGAGTTTGGAAGAGCACAGATACTGTCTAACTGCAGAATTCATCAATTTTGCTGACTTCTCTTTTTATTATCACTTGATTAAGTGTTAAGTGATTAAGTTCTGATAGCCATATGCGGGCTCTGTGTATATATGTGTATGTGCCTTTCCACCTCCTTCTCTTCCTCTCTCCCTCTGTCTCCACTCTGTCCCCATCTCTCTCTCCCTCTCTTTCCCTCTGTCCTTCTATCTCTTCCTCTCTCTCCCTCCCTCCCCCTCTTTATCTCTCTGTCTCTCAATCATTCATCTATCTCGCTAAGTATTTATCATCATGTATCATCATGTATCTTTCTATATTCTGAAGATTCACTGTCCATAATTTATAGCAATGTTGTCTGAACATGAGATTTTGTTTACTTTTATTCTCTCTCAACAAAATATGTCAAACACACCCACTCATCTCTATATTAGACATTTCCTAAGGCTTTATTCTTTGGCAAAATAATGTAGTTTAAGTGATAAATAGATAGGAATCTGAGTCTGTATCTTTTACCTCGATACCCAATTTTTCTTGAATTGTCAGCCACCAGCTTAAGCAAATTGTCTGAAATTTATTTATCATCTGAAACCAAGGCAAAACATATTTATTTCCTAGTTACTTTATGACACATATTTTATGATATCTAACGTAATGAAAATGGTCAGACATGCTTTTCACTTGAGTCAGCCTGGCATGTAGAGTCACACAAACCTGAATTAAAATCTCTGGTTGGGGGGCGCCTGGGTGGCTCAGTGGGTTAAAGCCTCTGCCTTCGGCTTGGGTCATGATCTCAGGGTCCTGAGATCGAGCCCCGCATCAGGCTCTCTGCTCAGCAGGGAGCCTGCTTCCCCCTGCCTCTTTGCCTACTTGTGATCTATCTCTCTCAAATAAATAAATAAAATCTTTAAAAAAAAAATCTCTGGTTGGTTGGTTGGTTGGTTGGCTGGTTACTTACTCTATGAGCCTAGGAAGAAAAACTGTCTTTCTGATGGTGGATAATTCAGCCTATCATCAGTAGATTTAATGGTATTTAGGCATTTTCCTAGATAATCAGTATACAATAATTATTTTTTTTCTTTTCAGTTATATTTTAAATAAAATTAAATATTCTTTCCATGTCAATTTTCACAAATTCTGAAGAATGCCATTATACAAGACAATGTCAGTGGCCTACCATTAAGCTTTCAGAATTCACTCTTCCCATGTATGTCAAACAATTTTTTGCTGCAGCTTTTTATGGGTATTCTCTGCATGGCTATATTCTCTGGCTAAGGGAACATACTCTGGGTAGGGATGTGGGAAATCCACGGCTCTGGGAGCAGCCCTCAACCAGCGGCATATGGAGACCAGATGATTACTGGAGTTCTGGTCCTATTTCAACTCACATTGAATGCGAGAGGTCTGCAGCCCTGCCTTATGATCATTTCCCTGGCCCCCAAGGGCATAATTTGGATGGATACACTTAGCAGCTGCAGACTCCTAATAATGGTTCTATAATATGTGAAGAAAGAGGAATGGTGGAAGGCAAACAAAGTGGGCATCCTAACATTGCCTCACATCCCAGCGAATGAGAAGTGACACAACATGGTAGGTGGAATATCGCCCCTATATGATCATAAGGATGCTGATCCTCATTTGGATGAGTTGGATTTACTGCACATCAAGCGACTCCAAAATTTAGTGGCTTGAAACAAAGCATAAACCATTGCTCTACAGTCAACTGGATGTTTCTGCTGGTCTGCACTGACTTTGGCTGAGCTCACACATCTGGGGTAAGTTGAGGGTTAGCTGGAACAGACTGGTCTAAGGTGGCCTCGCTCACACGCCTGCCAGTTGGCCAAAACAGACTTTTCCTCCCATGTAATCATTCCCTCCTTCTCAGTCCCCGCTATTGTTGCTTCTCGATGTCTCCTTTCTTCTCCAGTTTCTTCTTCTTTTCCACTTAACTGGGAAATGTGGCATTATTCTAGGTGGGTATGGGGCCTTCTAGTCTTCCCTGTTTTTACTACAATGACAAATAAAGACAGTCCTGTGTCTTTCATTCTATATTCTGAAGCCTCTAAATTTAGACCTCTAAACACCCTAACCATTCTGTTAGATTCCAGACTCTCATAAGCAGGTGGTTAGTTAACATTTTTACTTGGATAATTTATAATCTTCCCATGTTTATCAAGGCTTTTATTAAGGCCAAAATGAAATTCTTGATAATTCCCTCACTATACGGTATCGTTTCGTCTCGTCTTAGACAACAGCGCTGCATGCCACAGTTGCTGAGGCTAACAATATAAGACAAAATTTAATCACTCTTTACCTGACTCTAGTAGATTAAAGATTATATGGGGCTAGAGAAGAGATGTTAGAGGGATTTGAGGGATGATGACTAAGGGAGTGGGGAGTCTTTTTGAAGTCATGGAAATGTTCTAAAATTGATGTTAGTGATGGTAGCACAACTCTGTGACTATTCTAAAAATTGTTGAATTGTACAACTTTAAGGTAAATTGTAGGGTAGGTGAATTATATCTCAATCTAGCTATTATGAAATAATATTTTGAAAAAAGATAACACTCCATTGTCTTCTAGGTTATATCAGTTCTAACAACAACAAAAAGTCAGCTAAAATATTTATCTGTTTCTATATGGAAAGGAGAAGGTGTCTTTTCCCCCTTTGGCTACCATCAAAATTTTCTCTAGGTTAGATTTTGAATATAACATACCTAATTTTGCTATTGTTTATGGTAGTTTTCCTGTTTAACGTTCCTCTTTGGGTTCCTTGGATCTGTGGTTTGGTGCCTGTTAGTGATTTTGAAAACTTATCAGCCGGGACGTCTAGTGAAGATGGCAGAGTAGGAGAGCCCTAAGCTCACTTCTTCCCAGGGATGCAATTAGATAATACTCACACCAGTGTAAATAACCCAGAAAATGATCTGAAGACTACAAAACAAACTCCACAACTAAATGTAGAGAACTGGCCACAGTGAAGAGGGTAGGAAGCATAGAGATGCACTGGGGAGCTAAGCAGACCAGTGGGACTGGGGTGGTGGAGGGAGACATGGGCAGGCAGAGGGGAAAGAAACAGATTCTCACATCAGGAAGCCCACCAAGCATAAGGAACATAAATCGACATAACATCTGGCTTTGAAAATCAGAAGGCCTGGATTTCCTGAATTCTTATAATAAGCATGACATAAAAACCTGGAAATTTACAAATCAGTGGGCTTGGCTCTGGGAGAGCCAGAAAGGAGAGAGGAAACTAAGTTCCAGCCCTTAAAGAGACAGCACAGCAAACAGCCCATGGCTATATAGAATAAAAACACAGGAGGGAGAGTAGTTTACCTATTTCAGAGCATGGTCTGGAGGGACAGAGATTGTTGCAGGACTCCTCCAGGGACAAAGAAGCTAGGAGGAGCCATATCCCTCCCCTACCTCCAAGCATAAACACGGGCAGCACTACCTAACTTGTTAACACTTCCACCCCATTCCCCACCCACCTCGGCTTTGGCATATCCGCCCCTCCAGCCATGCCCATCTTGCAGGTGTGCAAAGCTTAGTAACACCGCAGCCCCAAGTCTCCACACTCTGGAGCACATTGAGGATCTGCATCCTCCAATTAGCTCTTGGCCAGAACCCACCTAGGGAATGCATGGAGAGGGGCACCACCGCTCCAAAGTGACTCCTCCACCAGGGAGAGGAAAAGATCACTACACACACCAGTCCAACTATGACCCTAGCAATGGGCTGGGAGCAGACATCTACTCTGGCTGCAGGTCCCACCCGTCAACTAAAGCTTCTGAGGCAACAACACAGGGAGAAGGCCCTGCAGTTTGGTGCTACTGCCGGTCTGGTAAACACCTGGTCTGACTCAATCCCAGGCCAAGGCGGCCCCAGACCGGTCCACTACTACCACAGGGACCAAACACTATGCACAACAGACAAAGACAGCACTGCAGATGACTGGGCTGAAGGCAAAAGTGGCTGATCCACAACAGCAGGGCACACACACACAACACACACAGGAGATACCCCTGATGTGTCAAGTTCCGGGGAACAGGGAACCCTGTACTGCAGGGCACTACACTACCTCTTCTTCATAAAGCCACTACCTGTAAGAGCAGGAGGCATGGCTGACTTTCCTAACACACAAAAACAGACACAGGGAGTGAGATAAAATGAAGAGACAGAGAAATATGTTCTAAATGAAAGCACAGGACAAAATCGCAGCGAGAGACCTTGCTATCAAATGGAGATAAGGAATATGCCTGATAGAAAATTTAAAGTAATGGTTATAAAGATCATCAATGGGCTTGAGAAAAGAATGCAGGAGCTCAGTGAGATCCTTAACAAAGAGATAGAAAACAAAACAAAAGAACCATTCAGAGATGAAGAACACAGTAAGTGAAATTAAAAATATACTAGATGAAATAAACAGTAGACTAAAAGAAGCAGAAGAACAAATGAGTGATGTGGAGGACTAATGGAAAGCAATCAAACTGAGCAGATGAGAGGAAAAAATATGCAAAACAACAATACACTTGGAACTCAGTAACACCATCAAGCATAACAACATTCACATTATGGGAATCACAGAAGGAGAAGAGAGAAAGGGGGTCAGAAAATATATTTGAAGAAATAATAACTCGAAACTTCCCAATATTATAGTGAGACGGACAGACATGGTGAATGACTGGCGAGGTATATAAGTAACGAGAAAAGTGTAATACTGGGAGTAGTGAGGGCACAAGCAGAAACCAGAGATAAAAAGCACTGGAGGGCTCACTGGAAGGGTGGGGAATTCTTAGGTAGGCTTCCTGCCACAGGTGCATGCTTCTTGTGAGAACAAAGTATAGCACGACAATTAGTGATAATTTTGTTTTTAGGTTTTCTTTACGATTGTCTTTTCTTTACTTCATTCTGGTGGGCCAGCCACTTACATGAAGATAATACTAGGCAGGCTTCAGCAGGCTTCAGTTTAAGAACAAAGACAGATTCACCATCTTCCTCACAAATCCCTGACTTTGTCTCACTAAGACAAGAACTCATATAGAAAATGGTTTTGAATTCCAAGAAGCCTAAATGGGAGAGCTGTTCCTGAAACCGAGCTTCAAAATGACCCAGGATTTCAAATAATTTCATCAGAAGTGAATAGCAAGACTAAGTAAGAGCCAGTGATCAGCACTGTGACAGAGTTAAAATGCTTGCAGGTCTTTTCATGATTGAAATGGATGTTTCTTCCTAAAAAAATAAATAGGACATAAAAGAAAAGAAATTAAATTGTAAAGAGAGCAACAGGCACTCAATTTACAATATATGTGAGTATCACCCATTTTGGATACTCAGAGGAAGTAGTTTTGTAGTCTAAAAGTCAGCATTATATAGTTTTACCTAACTTTACAGATGTGATGACTAACTAATCATGATATGCCTTCCAGAACACATGAATATTCATAAGAAGAATCTATAAAAGTATAAAATAAGAGCCAAAAATATATTTTGATTCAGGCATTTTCTGCAATGTTTACCTCTGCAAACATATGTAAATTTACCTGAGATTCCTTTTAATGAGATTAAATATAATGATCTAATCATATATAAAAATCAGAGTATTTTTACTATTGTCATCTTGATGTCCCCCCTTCCTTAACCATTCCTTCTTAGACCAGAACCTCTACCACAACAACCACAAGAATGGAATTTTGTTAGTGAATTAGTACCTAGAAATTTCTAAGGGGTGAAGGAAGGAGAAGCAGGGGAAGAGACATCTTCCTACATTATGAATAATCATTTTTTAACCAAATTAAAGATTTTTTTGGATGTCTGAGTCCAAGAATTAAGGAAATTTGTTGTTTTTGCCACAGGTGATGTAAGTACATACAAATAGAGATTCTCTCCACGTTAACTTCCTGTAACCTCCGAATATTGTTATACTTGATTAAATACAAATATGGAAGTTGTTTTAAAACCACAGCCCACACCTCTACTGATTGATATGTATAAGAATGTCATTTAATTATTAATGTAAATATTGTTAGAGATGACGTTTTTATATCTTTTCTTTTTTTTTTAGTCTCCTAAGCCCTAAGAATTAGAATGCTCCATGGACACATTTGGTGATTTTGTCCTGCTAGAAATGCTTCCCAACTTCTGTCTTCAAAAAGTCAATTCATGAGCCTCTGGTGGCTAATATATTATGAAGAAGGTAGAGCTGTGGGCACAGATGATGGTAGTCATGGTTTCCAGGTGGATGCAGATTGTTTGATTGGCAACTGTCACCATCCAGGATAAGGACACTGAAACTCTAGATCATTTAGTAGGGTATAATATGAAGCTTTTTATAATTACCATCAGGGTAGAGTTCTTATTTTTAAGAGCATTTGGAGCAGCATCAGAATGGGAGCTCTATTTCAGAATGTTGCCTTAATATAATGTCTAATTGACTAAATGGATTTCAGCATTTCAGTTGCTGTCATTACTGTAAATTCCAATAATAAGCAATGATTAGTTAGGGAGATGTGTTTACCTCAGGAGAATAAAAGCATTTTGCTCTGATTTCTAAAGGAGTTCTGCCAACAACTCATAAACGCACTCACCAATGATCTGACTTTCCTGACGGTTTCAGTAGATAAATGTACCTGAGGTGGTCTGTTGACAGAAGAAGAAGGAATCCTGAGGTCCTATCATTTCTATCGCTACATCTCAGTCACTTCATAACCATCAGGATAAAAAACAAAATTTCCTACAAAAGCTCTGTTCTTCTAAAATCTTAAAAAAAAAAAAGCTCTGTTCTCCAATCCTCCTTCAGCCTCCCTGTCTGCAGCTCTTCTGGGCTACCTGCAGTCCTGAAATCAGCAGGATTTCTCACTTTGCAAACTCCACTTATCATACTCCTTCTGCCTAACAAGAAAGTGTCCTTGGTGCCATCAAAGCTTTCTGTTCCTTAGCCCTTAAAAATAACAGCAATTTGTATTTGTAGTTGTAATATTTATAATCTAGCATTTAAATCATTTATTCATATCCTTCCCTAGCTCTGAAGACAAACTCAGCGAAGGCAGGAATATTGTCTGGTTCATGTTTCATTTTTCATTCTTGAGACATGTTCTTGTGTCTTGGCGCCTAACAGCCATTCTGTAGATATTTGCTAAAACTCCATTTGGCAAATCCAGTTGTTCACAATTAGCCCTACTGACAGCTGTTCTGGGATGTCTTCCCTGACATTGAAACCCCCGTGTGTAACACCTAGTACTCACCCTTCTTCCCATTACAGTATTCACACCAGATCAGGACCACCTACCCATTCCTCACCTGAGCCCTGGGATGTGGTCTGTGTATATGTCCCAATACTCAGCACACTCTGCCTGGTACAACAGCAGACACTGGCATGTTTGTTGAACATTAACCAGGATAGTATTTTGGAAAAAATATAACTATTGTTACAGTTATTGCAAGATTTCACTTTCCATCTCTCCCCATCAACTAACATAGAACAAACTTTAATTGGGAACACTTCAGTAAACTTCCATACAAGCAGTAAATTATCATTAATCCACGGCCTTAGTATTACAACAGAATAAAAGTATGACGTAAAGGAACTCTCTACAGTTCCCTTAATACCCGACCGTGGGTTTCACTCTGGTGACTGTGGGGTTTTGTGGCAGATCTGTTTGACTTGCTGTTGACAGTTATCAAGCGGAGCCAAAAGCCTGTTCATCAGGACTGGATAATGGTCATGAGATGGGAGGAGGACCATCAAGAACAGATTCAAGTTTCAGGAGTCCTGATGGACAGCTTAGGGAAGAATTATACAAGCTATAAACCACAACTGCTCATAGAACCACAGTGTGAGCCCCACGTGTAGTATAAAGTTTTAGTACAACATATTTAAAAGGTAAGGATAAAGAAAGTTTAAAAATATCTTTTATATAACCCAATAATAGCAAAATATCACTTTAGTACATATACAACATAAAACATTAATGATGAGATTATGTTACATTCTTTTTCCATATTATTTTGAAAAATCTGGGTTTTTACACACTGGTCAGCGTATCTCAATTCAAACACTAAATTTTCTTTGTAAATATTTCTTTGTAAATATTTGAATTTCTTTGTAAATTTCTTTGTAAAGTTTGATTTCATAAAAATTACATTTCAAGAGTAGTCTTGAAACTCATACCCAACTCATGCTAAATATACTCAGTTTTCCAGTGATTGGATTGTGTATCCATATTTTACTTAATTGAATTTAATTAAAATTAAATAAAATTAAATACTGCTTCTCAGTTGTGCTGTCCACAGTGGACCGTGGACAGTGTGCATCTAAACTGCAAGAACCACCTAGGGAACTGACTAAAGTACATGGACGGTGAGTGGATCTACCACCTTGGTTTTCTTCCTATTCACACGTGTCCCAGCACTTAGGTTTCCACAACTCGTTGCCTTATGTTGAGACTAGAGACATGATGCTGCTTAGCCCTCTGTCACCCTATCCTAGAATTCGATGAGTAAATATTTCTACCCATCTCACTCCAATCTAAAATGAAAACCATTTGGACAATATGTCATTTAATGAACATTTACTGAGTTCATTCGTTCATTCTTTCTTTCGTCATTCAATGAACATTTACTGAGTTTTTTTCCATCTTTCTTTCTTTCTTTCTCTCTCTCTCTCTCTTTTTTTTTTCCAATGTGAAGATGCTAGTGCTGGTTCTGCTCTAAATATAGAGACCAGGAAGGCCGATGGTTGAGGACAGAATATGTGCCCTAAGTGAGGCCTTATGAGTACCCTCCATGCAGCTATATCATATTCTATGTTGCAATACCTCTGATGAATAGCTTATCTTTTTTTAAAAGATTTTATTTATTTATTTATTTATCTAGTTATTTATTTATTTATTTATTTATTTATTTATTTATTTATTTGGAAAGAGAGAGAGTGAGAGAGAGCATGAGAAAGGAAGTCAGAGTGAGAAGCGGACTCCCCATGGAGCTGGGAGCCCGATGTGGGACTCCATCTCTGGACTCCGGGATCATGACCTGAGCCGAAGGCAGTTGCTTAACCAACTGAACCACCCAGGCGCCCTGAATAGCTTATCTTTTAAAGCTAATTAGAGTAACCACCAAATTGCTTTTTCACTTACTTTCCTTATATTTCAAAAATGAAACTCGGACAGGATGAAAACCTCCGTAAATATCACAGCCGTCAATTCATAGGCCATTTCTTTGTTCCCAACAGTTATTTAAAGTACCTTAATGGTGAAATAGTAAAAAATAAGCAGAAATTACCCCAACCTTCAGTTTAATAGATCAGTTCAAATTATGAATATTTTAGACAGTATTTGGCTGGGACAATTGTGGAAACATGTGAACTATGGAACTACCTATCCCTGAAGATACATATCTTTTCCCTAAATATACAACTAAAGCGTAAATTACTGCCATATTGCTTTTGGAAAGAGTGAATATTGGATGCCGGCAATTATAACTGTATTTGTAAAGAAATTTAGGATACTTAGCCTTTGATAGTGGAATTTTGGGACTGTACCAAAGAATTGCAAAAAAAAAAAAAAAAAGAGAGAGAGAGAGAAAAAAAGAAAAAAATCCACAACTTGAATTAATGAGGCAATTATTTCAAATGTATTCATCAATTCTTGCTTGAACCATTTGCCACTTAAATTTTTCAATCCTTTCTGTGAGTCCCCTTCAGTACTTTTCATCAAATTTTTCAATGGGCATATAGTGCCCTTCATTTCTTTGTAATTTTCTATATCTAAGAATCTTTTTTATTTTTTTATTTTATTTATTTTTTTAAAAGACTTTACTTATTTATTTGACAGAGAGAGAGATCACAAGTAGGCACAGAGGCAAGCAAAGAGGGGGAAGCAGGCTCCCTGCTGAACATAGAACATGATGTGGGGCTTGATCCCAGGACCCCAAGATCATGACCTGAGCTGAAGGCAGAGGCTTTAACCCACTGAGCCACCCAGGTGCCCCAAGAATCTCATTTTTAAAATAATACTATCTTCAGAAAGCATAGTCATGACATTTTTTTTCCTTCTCTATGTTCCATATCAAGCCATTTTCCGGCACATGATAGTTAATCAGATTTACAAATTACTGACTCATTCAGTTGGGGTTTGTCTCCATAGAGTAGGAGGTAAAGAACATCTACCTGAGTTGTTTATGTATAAACTTGTCAGTTTAACCTGGAGAATTTTGAGTGAAGATAGCATTTGAAATACATTCAATTACTGTGTCCCTAAAGATCTCCAACACAAGTCACAGTTTTTCTAATCTTAAACATTGTAATAAAATTTAAAAAAGAATCTTCGCAGCAAATGTAGCATGCTGATTCATGCAAGCTCGGTACGAAAATACCTATATTGTTTAGTGTTTGGAGAAGCAAATGTGTCAGTAAGATGCATTAATTAATTAAATTAATGTTTTCCTGACGAAAAGAATACCAATGTCCCCAGAGCCCATGAGGTCTGAAAGGGCTCATTTACTGTCTCGGCAGAGAACAGAAATGAAACTCTCGTATTTAACTTCACAGGCATTAGCGTTCCATGTTGATGCATGTTTATCTCAGGTGTTCGATCTAAATAATATAAAACAAAAATTATATAAATTCTGTAAGATGGCAGAAAAGATATATGTAAACTTATTTCAGAAAGGATTTAGTAAAAAAAAAAGGCTTTTTTAGTAAGAATATAGCAAGTTATGAAAGCAGGTAGAATTTGAATTTTCAATGTTATAAGAAACTCTTTGTAATATATTAGGACTGATAATTCTCTTAACTTTTATAGCTACTTGCCATTTCACATTGGGGGAGGGGAATTTATAAAAAAGCAATCAATATAATGCCTCAGGGAAATGTATACACCTAGTCCTACATGAGTATGAATTGGGAGCCGTGGGAGAGAAAACTTTTTTTTTTAAGATTTTATTTATTTATTTGAGAGAGAGAGTGAGAGAGAGCATGAAAAAGGAGAAGGTCAGAGGGAGAAGCAGACTCCCCTTGGAGCTGGGAGCCTGATGAGAGACTCGATCCCAGGATTCCAGGATCATGCCTGAGCTGAAGGCAGCCGCCCAACCAACTGAGCCAACCAGGCACCCAAGAGAGAAACCTTTTTTGAAGGACCTACAGTAAGATTTCACCCATTTTACCATTCTTGTAAAAGCATTAAGCAAATTTAGCAATGTGAGCATAAATCATCTCAGAAAACAGACTCGGTATACTTATGACTCGAAGAAACACTGTATAAAACTATCTAAATATATTCTCAAAATTTAATTTTTAATTCTTTTTTTCTCTTTGCATTTCTTTTAGGTAAATTCCATTGTCCTATCTTTAATTTCACCAATCAGCTCTTCAGTTATGTTGAGACAAATAGTGAGCCAGTTGAAGGGATCCTTCATCTCTGTTACTGTGTTTTCTGCTTCTAGTATTTCTATTTGCTTCTTTCTATAGTCTTCTTTCTGCTAAAATCGCCCATCTGATGTTGTATGCTGATCACATTTCTGTTTTACTACTTTGAACATATTAATCACTGTAATCAAAAACTCTCTGTTAGGCCATTCTAAGAGCTGTGTCATATCTGTGTCTGCTTATGATGACTGCCTTTTCCCTTGACAGTGTGTCATTTCTCGAATTTTATATATCTCATACTTTTATATACTGCACTGGGGGAGCAGGGGTAGAGTTACTGGGTATCAGCCATCTCATGTGGGGCAGTGAAGACTGAGATAAATTGTTTTTATGACTTCAAATGGCCATGCTCTTCCTACTGCTGGCCCCTCAGTGCAGGATTTGAATAATTAAATTACACATTATAGGATCTGAAGTTTCTTTCTTGCTCTGGTTACTTGCGGTACTGTCAAATTCATCTAGCACTTTCTTGTGTTCAGTTAGCTAGACTTTTTTTTTTTTTTTTTCCTGATCCTGATCCCATGCTCAGCCTCATTTTCTGTGATTTCTCTGTGTCTTGCACACAGCCTGCTGCATGCATGTTCATTGTTCCATGCTGCTTTTTGTCCTGGTAAGTGGGGTTAATTTTGGAGCCTAGATTCTGTTATTTTTATGAACCCTCAGTCTTTAACAGGCACCATGTTCATGTCTGAACCTCAGATGAAAGCATTTTGATGGCTACACATAATTTGAAGCAAAGTAATGTTTATTACTTCATTTACTTGCTTTTATCTTTATCTGACAAATTAATCTCAAACCAACATGAAACAGCTATAATATGGGTCCTCAGATGTGGAAAGAGAGAACCAAAGGAGACTGAGATGGATTGTTGAAAGTAAAATTGAAAAACAACCACCATTAAGGTCAGAGCAGTTTTATATACATTTTTAAAATGATTTTTTAAATTTATTTGACAGAGAGAGAGAGAAAGTGCCCATATGTGAGAGGTGGGGAGGGGCAGAAGGAGAGGGAAAGAAAATCTCAAGCAAACTCCACACAGAACATAGCGCCTGACATGGGGCTTGATCCCATGACCCTGAGATTATGACCTGAGTTCAAATCAAGAGTCAGATGCTCAATTGACTAAGTCACCTAGGTGCCTCTTTACATACATTTTTTTAAATTTTTACTTTTTCTAAAAATTTTTTAAAAGATTTTATTTATTTATTTGACAGAGAGAGTACAAGCAGGGGGAGCAGCAGGCAGAGGGAGAAGCAGACTCCATGCTGGGCAAGGAGCCCAATACCAGGCTGGATCCCAGGACCCTGAGATGATGACCTGAGCTGAAAGCAGACACTTAACTGGCTGAGGCAACCAGGCCTATGTTTTTTTTTTTTTATTATTTTTTTTAAAAGAGCATAAATTATACAGCAAGCAGGAGGAATTCTTACTTATATTTCCTTCTTTTAACTACTGTGGAGTTGATAGTATTAAAAATAAAGTTAAATGGGGGTGCCTCGGTGGCTCAGTTGGTTAAGGTCATGATCTTAGGGTCCGAGATTGAGGTTCTGGGCTCAGCAGGAAGTCTGCTTGAGATTCTCTCGCTCCCTCTGCCCCTCCCCCTACCCTATTCTCTCTCTCTCTCTCTCTAAAATAAATAAATAGGTCTTCAAAAAAATAAGGTTAACTGTCCAAACATTTACAAACAAATCATCATGCATTTATCTCCGTGTTTAAGAGTATTTATGCCATCCCTATCTCCAGTTTCCCTGGGAGGGAATGGCAGCCTAGTTTGGTTTTCTCAAATGATAAGTGTCTCAAATGATTAGAGTCTTGGTACTAAAATTTCTAGGATGATTGAAAAGCCTCTTCAAGTACTGTTTACCCTAAAGGTCAGAAAGAACATACTAGACCAGAGAAAACAGAGTGCAAACCCATGCTCTTCTGTCCTTTGTGAAGAAGGGATTTCTGTGGCCTACATAGGCAGAGTTTAAATGAACGATTTTAAAATGAACTCTGTAATATCACTGATCACTCAGTAAATTGTCTTAACCTCTGGCAAGAAAGGAAAGTCTTCAGATATAATTGTCTCCAGCTCTAACCTCAGGCCTTGGGAGTGAGTAATAAAGAGAACAGAGCTCTTCGATAGGTTGTGGCAATCTGAAAGGTGGCCACCGTCAGTGGCAGAAAGCCAAGGTTCCTTCTCTTCCCGTGGAGCACACAGAAGCCCAAAGCTCTGGCTTCATGGAGAGAGTAAGGAACAGGCAGCCAAAGACTGGCTCACAAATTCCAGGGCTCACAAACCATCAGCAGCAGAATTCTGTTCACAAAAGTCCAATGAGATTTTCTGTCTGCTTCCAGTGCAGCATAAACGCTCTTGGAGAAGACTAGCTTTGAGAAATGTGAGAGAAATTTAGTTCAGTGATCATGTTTTCAAGACAGCACCAGGAAGGGGTGGGAATAAAACCCAGAGAGGACTCCAGAATATTACGGAGGCTAAAAATAAGACAGAGGGCTGCTTGTTATGTGTTCTAAGCCTGACCAGTAGATATGTACTTGGGAAAAGGGAACCAGCCAAGTGCACTCCACATCCCGAGAGAAAAGACTACAAAGGAGACATGAGAGATAATAGAGGAAAATCTTAGTTTTTTCAGAGATCTTCTAAGATTCAACTTTGATGCTATTTCCCTAGTTAAGTTAAATGTAGTTAAACTATTCCCTAGTGTTCTGAAATGATGAACGTCCTCTTCAGTAGCTTAGCTGGACCCTCTGTGCATTTACCTGCCACAGTCCAGTGTCTTTCTGTGAGTTTTTAGCCCAACCCCTTGCCCACAGCAAGGAGTTTGGTGATTCAGTCATTTTCTTCCCTCGTATTCAGCTGATTGATAGACAATTCGAGTTCCATTTCCTACCTCCATGCTGAGTAAAATAGGAAGAAACTGACACTTTAGCACCACTGTCCCCAGGAGTGCTTGTCATCAGATTAGACCTAATGGCCCCACATATTTTCATTTCTCCATCTTTCACAGCTGGGAATATTTGAGGACTAAAATAGCAAATATAACAACTGACATGGATGAAAGTAACTGAATTTGGGCTTGGGGAAATTGCAGAGTCAACTTCGACTAGGCAGCTAAGATGAGAAAGAGAGAGAGCGTGCGCACACACATGTGCATGCACACGGCACACACAGGTGTATAAATTTTCTAAGGCAAGTGACTTGGTTGTGAGAAACATGCTGGCAGCAGAAATCACGTACTCAGCCACTAGGAGATTGCTTTCGTAACAATGCGTAACACTGGAAGGTACTCCTTGAGAATCGAGAACTTATTGGCAGTACGTGTGGGCAGCCACCCCACTTCTGTGTGACCCTCAGATGTTGAGCAACCTGGATTTCTGTTTTGGGAGAGTATTCAAAGATGTACTTTCCCTGCAGGGGGCTGACCTGCATCTCTCTCTCAGGTATACTGGAAGAATGAGTAGCAATATATCACCGCATGGATTATGCTAGAACATGTAATTTCAAGCTACAAAATCATTTTGTTAAATATACATCTTATCCAGGGTCAGGGAAGCTAGGGGATAAAATGAAGATGGAGGTGGATCAGGGGGACAGGGAGAGAAGGAGAGCTTGTCCGGGAGCTTTCCTCCAGCATAGTAGCCGGATTCCTTCTAGGGTCTCCTGTGTCCCCTCCTTCCGATTTGCTTTTTTATTAGGCTCACATAAAAGTAGGCTTTGCTTATCCCTATGCTTCTAAAGATAATTATCTGATCATCTTACCTTTATATACTGGGTTCTCCCCAGAATACAGATGTGTAATACCAGGAAATAACTAAAAGTTTTTGTAAACGTAAGTAAAAAAAAAAAGAAAAGACAGGAAATCATACTTGACTTTCAGGAATTGGTGTCATTACTGGTTTCTCACATTTGCAGTCTATATACTTCTTCATTTCCTTGACATTCACGTTTGCATTAATCCTGATGTCACTGCATCCCCTATTTCCCAAGAGCTTCCCCCATCATTGTGCCAAGCACCAGCCTTCCTATACCAGTGGCCGCCTATCTTCCAAAGTTCACACTACACCACTTCACCTTTATGAAAGACCTACATTAGTGCTTGTTCTCAGGAACCGAAAGAAATCTGAAGATTTTTGTTTTTAGGAAAAAAGGAAACAAAACAAAACTAGCATTGAGTATTGATTTTGCAGAGAGCCCTCCTGGGGCAGTGGGAGTGCCCCCGCCCAGCTCCTCCTCCAGAACCACACTCTGCATGACAAGCATCCATCCACCAGGGCTGTGAGCTGCACCTGCATGTGTGCCTTTCCTCGATTCATTGTGTGGATCCGTTAGCCAGATGGGCCCTTGCCTATCAGAAACGCCTAAGAGAACTAGGTCTGGGAATGCTCAAAAATTTCTCCATATAAATTATCACCTCTTCACTCACACCATTTGAACTTATAGAAGTTTTCACAGGAATGCTCCACTTGCAGAAAGTGGGGGAAATCTGTATATTATTTCCTTCAGGACTGGCTTCCACAATCGAATGCCCTTGTTACTGGTGTGTGTTATGAAATGTACAAGAGTGAATTCTCTATGCTTCCACACTCCCCTGCATACAGGCTAGGGCTACACTCACCCTTGGGAGCACCTACTGGCCTGGCTCCTCCCAGAACCCACCTTGCCCCTCATGTTCCTGCCCTTTTCTCCCTAGGGTAATCTCACTAAGTCACCTGCAAAGGTATTTCCATCTCAAGCTTATCACTTCGTTATCTGACCTAAAGTAACTGTGGAGAGCCTGGAGATGACAACTTGGACTCATATTTATTTCCTCATATATAGCGTATGTGGTTTGTTAACTGAAATCCCAAGGGGCTGCAGCTGCCCCTTTACCGCCCAGGAATAATAGTGAGGTCTGAGCATGTCAGGCCCGATGGCAGCATCCTGACTGCACCCTGGCTTACTGGTGTTAGAAGAAGACACTGACTCTGAGAAACATTCTTACTAAGAAGATTTAAAATGTAAAAATGTATGTATCTCAGAATTTTAGAAATAGGATACTTAACTTTCTAGGCCTCAATTTCCTTACCTGTAATATGGGAATAATGATACTTCTGGCTCATCTAATTGTTGGAAATATTGCATTAATAACATATGTAAAGCCAAACGGTATATAGGCTGGAGCACTTCAATGAAGACATGTGTTTCACTTGTGGTGGTCAAATTATTATATGTGAATTTACTGAAGAAGTTTGGTTTAAGATTCATTCCTTACCCAATGTAGAATAAAATGGTTTTCTTTAAATTTACCCCAAATTCAAATATATTTGTACCAATTTCCCTAATATCATCTTTTATTCTACTTCAAATTGTAATGGGACCATTTTAAATGAAGCAGGTCCTACTCCTGAGTAAAGAAATAAGGATTCAGGTCCTACTCCTGAGTAAAGAAATAAGGATTCAGGCGGTAGTTACATCTGACACACACATTTTGCCATCTTCCCTCCTGGATTAGAAATGTCAAATGTTTCCAATAGGATTCAAAGTCTCATTAGAATTTGGGAGCACTGCCCTCCTTGGTTACCCCAATGATTACCCAGAGAAGAAGGCAGGCGCCCATATGGGAGTCTCTTTTGGAAAACCTAAGAACCCTCCTTTGCACTGAGACACAATTTCTCAGACTCACAGTCCTTGTCTTCCTTACCATAGGTGCTAACAGCATTTCTGTTTAAAATTAACATGCAAATTGCACTCATAGTTGTTTACCCGAAGGATACAAAAATACTGATTCTCAGGGATACATGCATCTCAATGTGCATGGCAGCATTACCTACAACAGCCAAACTATGGAAACAGCTCATGTCCGTTAACTGATGACTGGATAAAGTAGAGGCACTAGATATATAGATATTTATCTATATATCTATAATGGAATATTACTCAGCCATCAAGAAGAATGAAATCGTGCCTTTTGCAACAATGGGAATGGAGCTAGAGTATTATGCTAAGTGAAATAAGTCAGTCAGTGAGAAATAAGTACAGTATGATTTCACTCATATGTGGAATTTAAGAAACAAACAGATGAACACAGAGAAAAAAAGGGACAGAGGCAAACCAGAAGAGGAACTCTAATCTACAGAGAATACACTGATGGTTACCAGAGGGGTGGGGGTGGGAGTTTGAGGGGATACGGGTGATGGGGATGAAGGAGGGGACCTGTGATGAGCAACCGGTGATGTATGGAACTGCTGAATCACTATATTGTACACCTGAAACAAAGATTACACTGTATGTTAATTAACTGGAATTAAATTTTAAATTCAAGAAAAAAAGAAATAAATGAAATAAAACTAACATGCAAAAATCAGTAGCCTTCATATATACAGCAGTAATTAATTAAACATACAATATCAGAGAAACGCCCATTTAAAATCGCAACGGGGCGCCTGGGTGGCTTAGTGGGTTAAAGCTTCTGCCTTTGGCTCAGGTCATGATCTCAGGGTCCTGGGATTGAACCCTGAATCGGGCTCTCTGCTCAGAGAGGACCCTGCTTCCCCCTCTCTCTCTGCCTGCCTCTGCCTACTTGTGATCTCTCTCTGTCAAATAAGTAAATAAAACCTTTTAAAAAATAAAATAAATTCACAAAAAAGAAAAAATTTAAGAACTGTTTAAAACTGGGATGCCTGGGTGGCTCAGTCATTTAAGCAACTGCCTTCGGCTCAGGTCATGATCCTAGGGTCCTGGGATCAAGTCCTGCATTGGGCTCCTTGCTCAGCAAGGAGTTTCCTCCTCCCTCTGCCTGCCACTCTCCCTGCCTGTGCTCTCTCTCTCTCTCTCTCTTCTTAACAAATAAATAAAATCTTTGTGAAAAAAAAAAAAGGAGTTGTTTAAAACTTATATAAGGAATAACCAAAACACTTCTGAGAGCTACAAACATATATCCAAACAAATAGAATGATGTCCCTAATTCTTGGATAGGGTCACATATTATAAAGATGTTAATTCCCTTCAATTTATATCTCATGCTTACTTATATGTAAAAACACAAATAAGCTTTTGTCTTTTAGAGTTAAAACATTTATCCAAAAGTTCTTATAAAAAAACACATGAAGGGGCGCCTGGGTGGCTCAGCAGGTTAAGGCCTCTGCCTTCGGCTCGGGTCGTGGTCTCGGGGTCCTAGGATCAAGCCCCACATTGGGCTCTCTGCTGGGCGGGGAGCCTGCTTCCCTCTCTCTCTGCCTGCCTCTCTGCCTACTTGTCATCTCTCTCTGTGTCAAATAAATAAAGAAAATCTTTAAAAAAAAAAACACATGAAAACAGCTAAGAAAATACTAAAAATAAATATTGGGAAAAAAAAAAAACTAGGAGAGGTGACTGACCCTATTAGAAATTAAAGCATGTGATAAAGACCTCTGTAATTAAAAGTGTGGTATTGGAGTAAAATAGAAAACAGACCAGTGGAATTGAATAAAAAAGCCCAGAAGTAAGGTGAAAAATCCGATATATGAGAAAAGTGACATTTCAAATGACTGGGGCAAAGATGGACTGTAATAAATGGACAAATGGTGCTCAAACAACCAGGTAGCTGTTTAGAAAAAGGTTAAGTTGGGGCGGGGTGGGGGGAGAGGGGTCAGGGGCGTCTCATTGGCTTAGTTGGTAAAGTGTCTAATTCAGCTCAGGTCAGGATCCTGGGATCCTGGGGTCAAGCCCTGTATTGGGCTCCCAGCTCAGCAGGTCTGACACAACACACAAGTTCTAATTCCAAGTGGGTTAGAGACCTAAATGTTGAAACAAATTGTGTAGGTATCAGAAAAAAGATATGGACAGATTTTCCATTAAGATAAAGAGGTTTTCAAGATGATGCTTATCCAAAGTCAGTAAGGAAAAGATAACATTTGACTCCAAAAAAACCCAAAACCAAAACCAAACCAAACCAAACCAAAACAAAACCAAAAAACGCCTTGGTAAACTCCATAAAGTTAAAAGGCTAAGTACCAAAAGTCCAATATAAAAATGTGAAAAGGACATGAACAAATAATTCCAAAACATGTACAAGTATGGCCTTCAAAATAAAATATTTAACTTACTCATAATTTATTAATCAAATAAGAAGAGGTTGAGCTGCTGTTTTTCACCTACTACCACACAGACAAAGATTAAAAAGAGTGACAACACATTCTGTTAGGGATATGAAATGGGCAATTTCATATCGCTGGTAGAAAATACACACTTTTTGAAGAGGTTTTATTGACACCCAACAAGACATATGAACTTAATTTCTGACCTAGCAATCCTACTTTTAGGTCTCTCTGAAAATTTACCCGACAAAACACTAAAATATATATGTATAAGGTTACTTATTGCATCATCACTTGTAATACTGGGAACAATCTAAATGCACAGACCTAAGAGAACAGTGGAATGAAGTATGGTACATTCATGCCAGAGAAAACTATGCAGTCATAATTAAAACTTTTTTTTCCCCAAATGAACAAAAAGATTTTCTTAACTCTGTCATCTTTTATTTTAATAGCATTACCTTGATGCATATTGCTTTTTGTCTATTGAAAATGTCACATAAATAACCAGACTGTTTCAAAAATACCTTCATAGTCTCACTTCAGTCATCAACTCACATTTATTTCAATGTGAAGTCATTGTGTTTCCTGATTCATCCTGACAGCGTTCACACATGAAGTGGAAATGGCCATCCCTTATTGGTTCCATTTCCAGATACTCAACTATCACATCAAGAAGAGCATTGGAAAACTTCATCAAATGCACCACACACATCACTTAAACTTTGTCACCATTGCAAAGACATAGTGCCTGATGGCCACTATTTGATAAAATCATCTTTTCCCCTTTATTGAATCTTCAAGCTCAAACTAATTACAATTTCGTTAAGGATGAAGCATGCCATAGTTGCAAACTCCTTTTGAGAGTTTGCAATAGAGTTGCCAGCATTTTGCCCCTTACTCCCAGATGCATCCAACATCCCTGCTTCTAATTTATGCTTGTCAGCAGCTACTTCAATGTCCATTAAGAGAGTTTCTTAGCCCCCCCTTTCTTTCCTGTCAAAAGCTAGGGATGTTCTTTCTGGCCCACCATCTTCTTTAACTTTCAACAAAGCAACGTCATTCATTGGAGAGGTTATTTACAACTAAAGTATTTGGGAACTTGGAATCTATACAGTTCATTATATAAGGTAAATGTTTCTTAAAATTTCGGAAAGTGGAATATTCTCCCCAAATCCCTAAAACGAATGTTGACACAACTTTTCTCTCAATTTCCCATTTCCCAAGTCATCTCTGCTGGAAACTGGAAGTAGGTAAAAGTTGGCCTTTAAAACCCCAAAATGTTATATAAAAGCCAAACAAAGAGCTGATCACTATTTTTATAAACCCTTTAAAATTATAGTCTGCAACCATCATAATCAAAGTATAATGCAAATCTAAGCTATTTAAAGATGTGTATATGGATTTGAAGTCCTGAACAATGGGTTTGGTAGCTATCATCTTGAGATGACTTTGTAGAACCAGAAAGCTAAACTAGGCCTTGTAGTGATAACTTCCACAGTGAAATGGCACTTGGATTTATTTCATTCTTAGGCAGAACAAGGGATGAAACTTATTAGAGAATGATGGTAAACATACACTATGGTACAAAGGTCTTTTTCATTCACTGGGGTCTGAAGATTGGGTTCACTGCATGCAGTAACTGTTCTCCAGCTACATAAAACAACACACATACATGAGCCTAGAATGCCAACCAAGACAGTGTTTTGCATGCAAAAGCAAGTAGTAAAAGCCCCAGTTGCAAAGAGCAGTTCAAAGCACATAATATCTCTAGGTATACTTAATCACGTAAGCCATCAAAGGATGATGGCAATTTTAAGTATGACAATGATTTTAAAATATGTTGCCATTATTTTTTTAAAGATTTTATTTATTTATTTGAGAGACAGAGTATACACACAAATGAGGGGGAATGGGCAGAGGGAGAGGGAGAAGCAGACTCACCACTGAGCAGGAAGCCCGAAAGGGGGACTCAATCCCCAGGACCCTGGGATCATGACTGAGCCTAAGGCAGATGCTTAAGTAGCTGACCCACCAGGTGCCCTGGTCATTCCTTTTTTTTTTTTCTTTTAGCTTTTGTTAGTTCATATGACAAATCATAACTAAATTTTTGGGTTGTTTCTCACTTTTAAAGATATTTATACTTCTTTTACAATCAAGAATCTTTGGGGGCATACATTAAAATATTTTGTTAGTTCTCAGTGAAGAAGAAAACGAAAATAAATGAAAGCCATCTGTCACTTGGAAACACTATTTCCTACTTTGCACTCATTTTGGGAAAACTGTCAATAGCTTTCAAATGTTCACAGTAATTGCTGAGCTATCAGTACCTTCAGAGTTTTCAAAGTAAGCTCATAGCAAAAAGCAATACAAACAAAAAAAGTAAGTCCATAGCTATTTCCTATTTTAGGGGGGAAAAAGTTTTGTTGGGGGCACCTGTGTGGCTCAGTTGGTTAAGCATCTGACTCTTCAAAAAAAAAAAAAACATTTGACTCTTGATTTTGGCTAAGATCATAATCTCAGGGTTATGAGATGGAGCCCACGTTAGGGTCCACACTCAGCTTGAGATTCCCTCTTTCTCTCTCCCTGCCTCAAATAAAATAAATAAATAAATTTTAAAAAAGTTTTCTTACAGCTGCGTAGGCTATAGTCCTTATAAAAAAAAAATAGAGAGAGAGAGAGAGAGATACAGAGAGAAGCCTTGTGATGTAGCAATTAAAGACTGTTCTCTTTAACTAAATGTTTCAATTTTAAGGACCTTAGCCAAGTCCTCCCGAGCTGTTTACCAGCAGAGCTTAGAAGGATGTACCTGCATTTGACACTCCCAGATTGCAAGCCCCTTCTAGACTCAAAACAATAATCAAAGTGTCTTCTGAAAGACAGAATTTATAGCTCAAGCATGCAGAAATCTCAATTGTCTAAAAGTAAGTAAGAAAAAAAAACAAGATTCTTGGGCTCTAAGTTGTGTTTTACTTTAGCATATATGATTTCCAGAAGTTATAGTGTAGTCGGTAAAAAGGAAAAGGGTACAGCACAGGAATAGCTAAACCTTTACCCAACATATTAGTAATAAATAATTTATACATCTATACACACATATATACAAGATTCATGATGAACTATCAGAGCTTAAGGAAATGTTTTAAAAACTGTTTTTTTCCAAAGATTTTAAAAATATATTAATTTGCTTTATCATGTTAATGTTATCTGTAAACAACCAGAAGCAGCCAATGCATTAAAGATACAGCAAAAGAATCACTTTTATGGTACATTCCTGAGGGAATAAAATCTCCCATTAAAATAGATTTATAGGGGCTCCTAGGTGGCTCAGTGGGTTAAAGTCTCTGCCTTCGGCTCAGGTCATGATCTCAGGGTCCTGGGATCGAGCCCCAAATTGGGCTCTCTGCTCAGCGAGCCTGCTTCCCCCTCTCCCTCTGCCTGCCTCTCTGCCTACTTGTGATCTCTCTCAAATAAATAAATAAAATTAAAAAAAAATAAAAATAAAAAAATAAAATACATTTATATGGTGTCAGATTTACTCATTTCCTTATTGACTAAAGACAACAATATAAAACTTCCAACTGTCATAAAATAAATACATTTTCAACAAATTCATTTTATTTCATAGCAATAAATATTTAATTTGTCCTTGTTAAACAGCATATAACTATTGCACTGGCAAATTATCCCTGAGACATAAATGTTATCCAAAGATTCGATCCATTACAATTGTCTAAGAACATGGAAAAATAAATCACAATAGCTTTTTAAAATTTTTAATTTAAAAAATTTTTTTAATATTTCTAAAGCTATTTTTAAAATCTTTAAAAGGGGTTAAGTAGTCACTGTCAATGTATTTTTGGAGATGATGACACAATAACGTAAATAAAAGATTTTTAGAAAGTTTAAAGCACAGTACAAATATATATCTATATCTAACTCTATCTGCCAATTCCTAGTCTGGGGATCCAGGTTTGATACAATACAAATATATATCTATATCTAACTCTATCTGCCAATTCCTAGTCTGGGGATCCAGGTTTGATACAATACAAATATATATCTATATCTAACTCTATCTGCCAATTCCTAGTCTGGACCTAACACTTTAATTACTGAAGCAGATATATGAATTAGTAATAGTTTAATGTTCAAATTTGGAAGTCACAGATGAGAGCATCCCCCACCCCCAAATATGATGCTTAGGAGCCTGCCCTGCTGTATGCATTTTCAGAGAATACTACATCAGATGTTAAGAAAACCATCAACATGAGTGCACAGCAATTATCTAGATCTTTTAGATCTTGGTGAGACTGATTCCTGAGCTAGCAAGGTTTTCTCTCTTCAGGTGAATCTCTTAGAGGTAGACACAGCATGGGTGAAGTTGACTACCAGAAAGAATGTCCTTATTGAATAGAGTGATATGACATCCTCACTTTGTTAAAAAGGGAAAGGCTCAACGTATTATCTACATTAGGTAGGTAGGGACGCCTGGGTGGCTCAGTGGGTTAAAGTCTCTGCCTTTGGCTCAGGTCATGATCTCGGGGTCCTGGGATTGAGGCGAGCTCAGCAGGGAGCCTGCTTCCCCTTCTCCCTCTGCCTGCCTCTCTGCCTACTTGTGAACTCTCTCTCTGTCAAATAAATAAAATCTTGCATAAAAAAATAAAAATAAATTAGGTAAACAGAGTTCAGAGAAAGGATCAACACTGGTTTATGCTCAGGCTAATAGAGTTAAAAAATCAACTGGCATACATTTAAGTGATCTTTTCCTCCATGAAACTGCAGGGAAATCTACCCCCTCTTTGAAAACTTCCAGGAGAAAACCTTGCCAGTGTTTTGAAAATGCCGAGAGTGAATTCAAACAGATGTGCATATTTTCAAATAATAAAAACTAGACCAATCTTGGCCTAAACCAGACATCTGTTTAAAATTTTTATTAGAGGGAAGAAATAACTATTTATTAACTAGGAAGAAATAACTATATAACCAGGGCTATACTATATATTTACATACATCTCTCATTTAGTTGCTATTAAAAAATCTGAGGTTGCCTATATTCTTCACATTTTATATTAGGAAAAAAGAATAAAACCTAAGGCTCAGGAACCTTTAGTGACTTAACCAAAGTCAGGAAGGAAGTACCCAATCTAGATTTCAACCAAACTTCTTTCTATTTTATCCTTGGAGACCTAAAAAGTTTTCAGCAGAAAAATGTCTTTATCGCAAGTAAAACAACTTTTCTTGCAATCACTACCTGTCATTGTTCTTGGCTTTAAATAAAACTGTGCAAATCTGAATTGAATTCCCTTTGCTTCTGCTTCTTCCTCTTCACCTCCCCTTTGTCTTCCCTGAATCCACCCAGCATGGAGCCATGTCTCCCCAGTGAGCTGTCTGCCTTGCATGTGAATCCTTGAGAGGCTTTGGCAGAAACATCTGTCATCAAGGGGGTATCTGGCTCCACGAGGGTATTCAACATGTATCACTGGAACAGCTCACGACTGTGTGTACTTCAAGCGGAGCCAAATGTTTTACCACTTGGGGGCTTCACCATTATTTCCTGAAAGTATACGTACTATATAGGGCACAGACAGGAAAAGAATAAATAGAGAAGAATTACACTAATTCATAGTCCCTCCCACTGTTCTGGGTATTAACCCAGAAACAACACAATGCACTGCACTACATACCATGTAATTTAGAACACCTACAATATGAAATACCAAGTATATAGAGGATTTTTGTTTGTTTTGTTTTCCTTTTTAATCAAATCAGTTATATTTTCTAAAGAAAATTTTTGAGCACGTTTTTGAAAGACGGTAGAATAGGAAATTCATTTCTGGTGAAAAAGACCTTGTCTTAGTGAGGGACGTTTAGAGAAAATGATTTGACCTAGAAAACAATGTCACCCGAATTATGTCGCCTTTCATGCCCCAGCACAAAGAATGTAGCCTTTGGAATTGTGAACCTGGGCAACTTAATCAGTATATAATGCTCTCCTTTATCAAGTGAAATAATGAAAATTTGTCAAATTATTGTGAGGAATGACGCAAACTATATTTTCAAAGTCTCCTGCACTCTATCTAGGCATATAGGGGATATTTACTACTTTTTAGTCCCTCTTTCTGTTGCCCTTATTTTGGTTCATACCTAGAACCTAAACTGTCACAGAACCATTTCAAAATCATTTATTATATTCAGACTCCAATATGTATTTGAAAGCTTACCACACAGAGTAAACATGTTTCCCTATATCACACATATCTGAAAATTGCATTCATGCCAAGTATAATTTTATGGCTTTTAACTTTCTGTTCTCCAAGTTCATTTTTATTGTTAACTAAAATTCTAATTTGAGATCTTAATATATTTCTTCAAAACAAAATTTAAAAAATCAAATATCCGTACCACAAGCCTACTGTTTCGCGGTGAAATCTATTATTGCTCACTATGCACTATGATTCTAAACCAGAACTTGAGTTTGGTGTTAGCTATTGCTCTGCTTCACCCGGATTTTCAGATCCCAATACTATATATTCTATATACAGACACCATGCTAGTGTCTAAATAGTAGATCATAAAGTAACATTTGTGATGGCTTGCTAGTTCCATATGGATAAACTGTGACATACCCAAGGCCCACTTCTAACACCCCTGCAATTTGGATAGGGAGCATCTGAACTCAACTGTGGGATTACACATTTCACAGCACTCACCATAACATATACCCTCCCCATTGTCCATAACCCAACCACCCTATCCCTACCCCCAACCCCTCAGCAACTCTGTTTGTTTCATGAGATTAAGAGTCTCTTATGGTTTGTCTCCCTCCTGATCCCATCCTGTTTCATTTTTTCCTTCCCTACCCCCCATCACCCCCGCCCTGCCTCCCAAATTCCTCATATCAGAGAGATCATATGACATTTAACCTGTCATTATATATTAAGAGCTCGTGAATTATTTCGTCAATAGAACTGTATACCTCCCAGTGTAAGAAACGTATGCCGTGATGATGTGATAATAAAAATAGGTATATTTTATACTTGTCTTTATAGCTAGGTATATGAAAATGCATTAGGATAATCTGAAGAAATAAATACACATTTATAATCTATAAATACGTATATTTATGCATAATATCCATATAGATATACACAAATATTTAAACACCTATTGATCAGAATCAATTTAGATGATTACAGAAAAAAGATGAATTTAAAAATGGCCTTACCCTTAAGAATTCTACATTTGATGAGGATAGATGTATCTTATAACTTGTTTGACAAAGCATCTGAAACGTAGTAACGGTTTTCAGAGCAAACGCAAGTATAAATGAGGATATGACAAGGATGGAGAGGAAGCTGTGGGGTCTGAGGGTAAGGCAGAAAGAGATCGACTAGAACAGCTAGAACAGTATTGTGCGATCTTAAGGATTAAGATAGTTAAAAATAGAATAGAATGCTCAGTGGGTGCCATCATTTCCATCGTGCATGATTCTCTCTGTTATTTTATGGGTGATGATGTTCTACCCTGAAACCTAACTTAAATGTAGGTCTAGATCATTTGAACCCAATGAAGGCAGAAGCAAAATTAGAAATCAGCGTGAAGATAAAACAAGGAGAAGACTCAGAAATTCAAATGATGGAAGAAAAGGGCAATTTGCTTCTATGAAATGTAGAACAGCTCTCCTAGTGATGACTGATTATCTCATCAGTGCCTTTTTAAGATAAATAGATTTGGGCCTTGACATTCTTCAAAGGAGACAAGAGGGTGAGCACTGGCCTCCTGGGCTTGGATAAGTCCCTTTATTTGGGCAGGCTCAAGTTTCTGAAGAGGCAGGGACCTTTTAAAGCATTCAGGCCCTTTAGTGACTGAGAATTTAATTAACCCTCTCTTTTCTTCCATGAGGTTAGCATTTCTTCTATACAAGAGCAGCACCTTCCAAGGAGAATACAATGAGAAACTTTCTGAATCTCTGAGGTTGCTCCTTAGAACCCCAACTGTGGAGAATAAATTCCCAGTGACAAAGCTTGCCCTCCAGCAATGCAATTCAAATAGATTTCTCAGACCTCTCATTTTCATCTTTCTGCAAAAGTAAGTTTTCTCCTAACACTTAAAAGAATACATTTCCATTACATTATTCCAAAGCTCAGAGAAAATCATGGGTACTTCAATTAACACCATCAACACAAAAAAGCATCTATGGGATTCATAAAACAATTGCAGACATTTTCAAAAATAAAAATGCTCGATGCAGTAACCCATTTTTACAATCCCTGCATTGCATTGTATCTAGTTAAACACCTACTGTCTACTTCCCTTCCAGAAAGAATGATAGAGACTAAAATACGAGGAGGCTGTTGTATCTCAATTCTGCTTTTCTTACCTTTGATTTATTTTTTTTTTTAGCTCCCACCCTGCATGTAACTTATAATTTACGCCTCTAGTTACCTCCCTCATAGATATATCGCAGAGCTTAATGAGTGGTGTTTTTTTTTTAAGATTTTATTTATTTATTTATTTATTTATTTATTTATTTATTTGGAAAGAGAGAGAGAGAGAGCATGAGAAGGGAGAAGGTCAGAGTGAGACGCGGACTCCCCATGGAGCTGGGAGCCCAATGTGGGACTCGATCCCGGGACTCCGGGATCATGACCTGAGCCGAAGGCAGTTGCTTAACCAACTGCGCCACCCAGGTGCCCATGAGTGGTGTTTTTAAAGTTATATTTTCATTATTTTCTTTCTGCCTGGTGGAGGTTGGCCTCATCTCTATGCAATATCTATAAACTTTGGAAATATTGTTGCATTTAGAGAAGGGAGGGTTTTGTGCTCTTGGGACATTTTTTTATTAACTGATAACTCATAATGTTCCAAAGACACCCAGAATATTCCATCTTTATCCCTTTTGAGAAAGAGTATAAACTTGAAGTATAAAATGAAGTTTCTTAATCCAAGTTATGTAGTTATGTAACTTATTCATTCTATCTATCTATCTATCATCTATCTATCTATCATGTATCTAATTGCACAAAGCCCTAAATGGGCACAACAACATTATAAACAACTAAATGGTAAAGTGACTGCCTCACAGTACTGTGTGACTTTGAGCTGTTCTCAAATGAAAAAAAAAAAGTAAAAGTAATTATTTATTCTTTCAGTGATTGATTCTTACACTCAGCAAACGTTTATTTTGTGCCTATGTTATGTCTTCTGTATTGATGTTCGGGTTGCCCTTTTCCTTTCTTGTAATGTTTATTTCCTGTTTCCTGGTTGAAGCCTACACTGCAGTCTTTACTTCTCAAAACACTTGAGGTTCTTTTTAAGAGTAGGAATGTCACCTTTTACCTCTTTGACTTCTCTCCACTATGTTCTACATAAAAGAAACAGCTCTAAATATCCTGGAAGTACTTTTCTCAGTAAACAAAGGCCCCAATTCTTAGCTGGATGCACTGCCTCTAGGCTAAAATATTTCTTAGCATCTCTCATAGCTAGTGGTGACCATATGATTAAGTATTGGCCAAGAAGACATTTATGACAAAGTTGTAAGATAGAAACAGATTGATTCTTTAAAAGCAAGGAGATGAAAAAACAAAACAAAACAACCTTTCTTCGATTTGCTCTTTAGAATACTATTGCATGTATGGAAAGCTAGCATCATTCATAGACTGTTTGGAGATCATAAACACAGAGTAACACAGCCGGCGAGACCCGTTTCCCTCACAACAGCCATTCAACTCTCACCTCTTGGCTTCTTTTCTATGATCAAGAAGTAAGTTTTTACTTTGCTTCAGGGAGTGTTTTTGGAGTTTTTGCTTAGTTCATAACCAAATGTAATTGTAACTAACTCAACCTAGTAAAGAGATAAGTGCATATGATGGATCTGAATACAAACATCCTGATTACTGACTTCAATTTTTGGAACTATGAACACGGAGTTTAACCCAAGTACTGCATCCATGCATAAGACATAAGCTATTCATAAAATAAAATACTAGACCTCTTATTTTATGATTTTTAAAATTTTGTTGGGTTTTTAAACTTAGATACTAGAGAAATACAAAGGATGCGATAGATGGAATAATATGTAATAATACAAAGAATTATCCTAACACACTTTCCAGAGATAAACTCTATAACTTTATATTATTTGAGAGAGAGGAAATACCACTATTCATCCTTTCTGGTCTCCTGATTCTTTCCTCAGTTGATAGGATTAGAATGATTTTGTTAATGTAGTTCCACTTTCTGTATTATTCTTTGAAAATGATTCATGCATTCATTCAATAAATATTTATTCAGGACCCACTATGTGACATGTACAATGTTAAACACTGTCTAAAGATATAAGCAAAATCTATGAAGTCTATGCCATTTGAAGCTCCAACCTAGTAGGAGATATTAAACAATTAAACATTTCAATACATTTATCACCCTTCCTTATAAACATAATGTTCAGAATATATAAGGTTGTCAAATTCACCAGTTCTTTCCACCTCATGAATATAACAAAATTTAAATATAAGGGCAGATCATAAAAGGATTTTTTTCGAGGAATGGTCTCTCTTCAGGAAACATATATTATCTGAATGGGGCATAAGATATTATTAGCAATACACCAATATCATGGCATCAACATCAGGATGAAGAAAGCACACACGCAATCATATTCCCAGGCTTCCTTTCTGTGTTACACACAACTTGCTTTAAGCAAGCACACGCAGTAGGCCACTTACAGATGAAATTCCTGAATTCTCTTCATCAGAGCTTGGAAGCTTTTCTCATGAAGCTGCAATTATGACTTGTAGCTCTGTTCTCTGGAGAGCTTACTAAGGCCTCCTTACATCTCTGAGGAGTAGAACTGTTAAACTCTTCAACATGGACCTAGTGAGCTCTGAGTTTGCAGACTTAAGGATGAGAGTTTCCAAAGAAAAGTGGAAAAATATCTGAAACACAAAGAGTAAGACCATGAAAAAAAGGAGGAAAAGATGAGGGAGGAGGAACACAAAGGAAGAAACGGCAAGAATGGAAATATCTTCCATGTGACTTTGTTTTAAATCGATCCTATTTGAACAATGCGAAGTTTGTGCTCAAATCCGTGCACCAAACTCATGTGAAGGAAGCAGTTGGTACGTCTCCCCAAGCCTGCACTGCAGCACTCTTGTAGGTCTAGTTAGTAGTACCCTGCATCGGGCAGCAGCTTGCCCGAGGCAGACCCTAAAGATGCCATTTCTGTGGGGGTGCCTGATCTCAGCCAAGCGCTCTTAGAAAAGCAGTAAAAGTGGGTTATTTGAACAAATACATCACAGTGCTTTTTAACACATCCAGACCTTGCATTCCTTACACTTAGAGTTACTACATAACAATGTGTCCAAACCACAGCCATTTGGTAGGGAAAAGGGACACTATTACTAACTACGCCATGACAGTAGGCTGACCCAGGACTGTTCCAGGCAGACTGGACATAGGGTCCCCTTAATTAAATGGATCTTCATTAATTTAAATGAATCTCCACTTGGTGAGTTTTGTAAGAAGTGTTGTGGCTCAGTGGTTAAGTCCTACTGGAATCATGCCTGACTTGAAATGTACCCTATAGATCACTACCTCTGACTTGCTTCTCATTTTTGTTACTTCTTTCGATCCCCTACACTTTTTTCAAAAACTTCACGTTTACAAATCAGCTTATTCTTGGGACGCCTGGGTGGCTCAGTTGGTTAAGCAGCTGCCTTCGGCTCAGGTCATGATCCTGGGGTCCTGGGATTGAGTCCACATCGGGCTCCTTGCTCAGCAGGGATCCTGCTTCTCCCTCTGCCTCTGCCTCTGCCTGCCTGCTTGTGCTCTCTCTGTCAAATAAATAAATAAAATCTTATAAAAAAAAATCAGCTTATTCTTTTTCTCCCCACAACTGCACACTGCTTTCAGCTAGAGGATGTAGAATTCATGCCTTGCAAGGACAGGTGAGACAGGTGGTGACTGAGCAGGAGTCACTATACAACAGAACCTTGTAGAAGAAGGTGGGGGAGGAAAGCTGCTATTTTACATCTGACCTAAGTGAGGAGGTAACCTGGCTACCACATGCAGAGCTAAAGCCAAGGCACTCCGTGCACTGGGAGGGGGCTTGGAAGAGAACACCAGTGTTCCAGTGCCAAATACCCTATTGCAGGGGCTTCTTTCATCTTGAGGACACAGCAAAAGGCTATCAGCAAACTGCACGGGCAAATTCAAGCCTGGCTGATACTTATATCATGCATTGAGGAAACTGTCAACCACATGGTATGATCTGCGGTATGAGGACTACTCCTCTATCTAGCCAACACAGTGTCTGCAATCCCACCATTAGAGCAAGCATAATCTCCTGTGGTCCTGCTCCCCGACCTTAATACAACCATTCCACGGATGGATAGAAAAGTTTTCTCCAGGCTTGCACTGATGCGTATCAGTGCACAGATAGATGGGTTTACGCTCAAAGGGAAGCAGAGGCTACCAACAAAAATAAGAAAATGAAGCAGGAATACATCTTCTACCAAAATAAATTGCATTTTAGTGCCAACAGACCACTCCTCCAAGTCGAAATTTATTTTCTCATGGATACCTTCAAAATCTTATTTTAATTAGAACTTCGGAGACTCATTTGCATTTTAACATATCTGTCTTTCAAAATACTTTAATCCTCAAAACAGTCAGCACTATTTGCAAAGACTTCAGTTCAAGAGAGAAGCACTTTAACCTAATTTTCCGTTAATTGAAATAAGGCAAGGAAATTAAGAGGCAGGGAGAAGGAAGAAATGATTACAGCCTTCATCAGTGGAGTGTAGCCCAGGGCAGGTTTGTTGGGGAAGGAACTCTGAAGAATCAGATTCTGCCCAGCCCTGAGGCACTTCCCTCCCAAGGCACTATGAGACTGTTCATTACCTAGGCTCCCCACACCTCAGTCTTTCCCAACCATAAAATTGAGACATGGACACTTCACTTGCAATGTTATAATGAAATTGAAAATGACTATGTGTGTGCGGCATCAAGCACAGCTCTTGATACATTGTACTACTTAGTAAATGTTGATTGCTCTTATACTATCATGCTACTACAGAAAGAGAGCAGAGGCTGGGGTCAGTAACTAGGGAGTGGCCCAGTGTAGAACAAAATTGTCAGCTAGGATTGCAAAGGCACAGGATTAGTACACTCTAATTAGTATCATAACTTGGATAGAAAATTAACAAATTTTTCTGCTCCTGTAGACAAATTATGCACTTGATTACAAGTTATTTTAGCAAAATGTCAACAACCTAACATAAGCTAATTCTAGTTACTACTTAAATCTCCTTGCCTAGCAGGGAGAAACAAGGAAATGTAAGTCAAGGGTTTTAATAGCATGTTTTAGCTCTTTTCAAACTTTAACGTGTATACAAATTATTTGAGTTTCACCTTAAAATTCATATTCTGAATTATCAGATTTGGTATGGGGCCTCATCCTGAATTTTTAAAATTTTCCCACTAGTGCCAGTGTAGGATGGCAGATTTAGTTAATAAAATCACAGGCAGCCCAGTGACAGCTGGATTTTCCATAAATAACAAATATTTTTGTATAAGTGTGATCCAAATATCTCATGGCCATACACATATTAAAGCAGATTTCCTTGTTTATCGGCAGTTAGAATGTAACTAGATGTCCCGTATTTTATCTGGCAAATGCAACCTTTGAATAGCAAAAGTTTCGATCTAAAAATTCATGTGATCGTATGCCAATAATGATATGAGATCTCAGCATAGTGTTTACTCCAGAGAATTTAGAGCTGCAGGATGACGAACACTTGCTTCCTAATTCTCTGACTCTGTGGCTTCTGAACCATGACAAGTTTATCAGGCTCGAACTCGGCAACTGGCAGGACACAAACTCCATCCTGCAAGACAGGTGAAGCCAAGGACGTCAGACTCTGGTTTCGCTTCCCTCTCTTGACTATCTCTCATGTCACCTCTATTCAATGAACTTGAACTTGGGCCAGGGAAAGGTACCTAGGGAGGTGACAGGTGTTGGAAGGCTCAATGATCAACTCATCAAAGTCAAATTTTCTATTTCTGGAGTATATTTCTTTCTAAATAAAAGCTAGCAAACACGTGGGAAAAGACAGGTTGAGATACAGTTGATCCCATATGTCAAATCCTTTGAAATGAGCCTAAATCTGTGCAAGGGCACTGGAAGAGGGAGGCCAGAAGCTGAAGCAGGTACTTCTTTTCTCTGAACACACGCACACGCACGATGTCTTATATATTGTTTGTGTATGTGCACGTAAGAAAATGCATATACATTTCTGTTTTCAGTAGAAATAGTATTATAGAATGATGAAAGATTTGGTGAGCTGGTAAGGTTGTCTACCCTACTATATACAAGTTTCAGAGATTCGGTATTTTATACCCTGCTTTAAATGATTTAAATTCTCTTTGAGCTAAACAATTGCTACATACAGGACAAGCACAAGGAAATTAGTTGAAATTTAAGAATATTTGTACATGTTTCTGCTGATGAAGCATGAAGAGCAGACTGTACGTAAACATGTGCTGTGACTGAGCACAGTGGTCAAAACGGGAGAAGAAACGTCCCATGGGTTTTTGAGAACTTCCTAGTAGCGATGATTCTATGGGTGAAATTGAACGAAGGAGAAAAACAGGTGGAGGGAACTAAGGGGAGATGTTTGAGAGAGAGAGAGAGAAAGAGAGAGAGAGAGAACGTATGTGCAGGAAACAAGAAGGGCAGAGGGAAGGACAGGGAAACAGACTGTCATTAGCTAATTTTTAATTGACTTCTTGTTATGTTTTCCAACAGAGTTCTTGTCAAATCATAGGTAAATACTTCTCAGAAGCCTTCAAACATTAAAAAAAAATGCAAAATCAAAAAACAAAAAGTCTGTTTCCAAGAATTTTTATCCTTTGAATGAACTGTCTTTGACAGATGCAGCAAGATCTAAACATAAAGCATTCCTCTTTTTTCTTTTACTTTTAACTAAAATATCAGAGGAATCTATTTTCAATGGAATTACAAAGTATGTTTATTGCAAGGAGAGGAAGGTTCTATTTATTCACTCCTCTGTGGAGATGATCAAAATAAAAATAACATGTAATTTGTCTCAGAAAGTAGAGTATATTAAAGTGATAAAGAAGAGAACTGGAATTTTTCATTTCAGACTTTCCGGTCATGCTATTCATAAGGAAGTCATCAATATTAATTTTTTATACAACATGGAAAGAGGTAGAAGTATTTATATAGATTATGTGAGGTTCCATTTATAAATCTGATAACTTCAAGTGTCATGATTTGATGCACTCTGATACCTCTTTCTTTCATGCATAGTTTGGGGGTTGTGTTTTCACTATAGCGTGGAACGGAATCTGTGGTTAGTACATGTTCAAGAGAAATATCCAGTTTTTTAAAATTTTTATTTATTTATTTTTAAAGATCTTATTGATTTATTTATTTTAGAGAGGGAGAGAGAGAACCTGAGCAGGGGAGGAGCAGAGGGGGATGGTGAGGGCGAGGGAAAGAATCTGAAGCAGACTCTGCTAAGCACAGAGCCGGGCCCGGGGCCTGATCTCACCACCCTGGGATCATGACCTGAGCCAAAACCAAGAGCCGGGAGCTTAACCGACTAAGCCACCTGGCCGCCCTCAGTTGTTTTTTTTTAATGTGCTCCAGTGAGCCTACTTTGATTACTATATGATAGGTTATCCTGTGGCTATTTCTTCACAGAAAACTAAATCCTGGGTATTTGTTGTCTATTTCTTCAAGTCTTTGAGAGCCTTATTTCCTATTACAGCAAATTTCATTTTTGTTGTAACCAACCATTCTCGATCTATAGATTCTGTGCTAAAATGTTTGGGGAATAAAAATGAAGTCACAGTGTTTAGGTGGTTGTCCATTGGCAAAATGCAGGAGCAGTAGCAAGAACCCAAAGAACGACTTTTGGCCATTTTCTGTCTTTTTTTCCAAAATGAACTTCTGCAGACAATTCACGACACCCTCCTTACAAAATCCTCATTTTCAAGAAGACAGGTGAAGGAACTGTTTTGCAAAAGCAGATGTGTACATGAAACGTCTGTACAGAGTAACCACCCAATAAATACTATAATTTAAATTTACATAAATGTTCTTGATTTTATGGGAAAATTAATTTCTTGGTTCCCTCTTCTCAAATATTTCTGACTACACAGAATGCTGCAAATTTTTTGTCTCATGCATAAGCACCTAGTACGAATAAATCACTTCAAATTATATTTCCGTTGGCGGATGCACAAAGTAAATATATTCACGGGGAAATAAAGAAATGAATATGCAAATAAGCAATCACTGGCTATAACGAAGGCAAAGAAGCTCCGGATCTTCCTGGTAGGTATAAAATCAGATGGCCTGAAGGTCAAAGGGCACATGTACAAGATGAGAATACCAAGAAAACTGTTCGTTTTGTGAGTCGGCACACACAATACGAGCATAACCGATTCTGATACATTAGGTTAATGGGAATGGGATTCATTTCTGCCATTTTCAACCCAGATCACTGCCGATATGCACATTACACTACAATGACCCAGAGCAAACTTTCTTCCTCAGGTTTTTGGTTTTGAGGACAACGCACAGTGTCTTACAGACATCCGATCTTTGAGGTTTTCATACTACAATGCTACTTTCTCCGAACAAAGATTAACACAAAAAAGTTGCTTTCTCAAACAAGAATAATTCCAAAATGAGTACATAAAAAGGAAACTGTGTACCTTTTTCCTTAAAAAAAAAAAAAAAAATCTGCCTAGGCCTATCAAATATAGCTGTTCCCCGGGGTGTTCGAGAATGTGTAGGTAAATATATAAAAGGCAGGACATTGTACATCAATGATTCACACATTGCTTTTAACGTTAGCTGATTGGGAAAAATATGTGGAATGATCCGGATCTTGAAATATACATAAATTCTCCAGGAAAGCTATCAGCCTGTCCTGCGTTTTAGTCCCTTATCCATTTGTCATGGATCTTTTTCTCTTCTTTCTGTCCTTGTTTTTCTTGTCCCATCCCCCCTCCCCCCTCCTCGTACCTGACTCCTTGAGAGGTCACTGTCATTCTCACCCCTCCTCACCATCTTTCAAGCCTCAACCCCGGGTGGCTCATCTTTAGGGCTGTTAGCCTCCCCTCCTCATAGATTTCTAAACTACTAACAGCAGCAGAGTAGGGAAAGGCCATCGTGTATTATTCAATGGAAGAACTTAAAGCTGACAGGCTGTCACATGGGTAACAGGACTACATCCGAATACCTTAAAAGAATTTTTTATTGTAGAGAAGGGCACATTTGAAATAATTTTGGAATTTCTTTATTTTTAAATAATAGCTTTATCAAGGTATCATTCACAGACCACAAAAGTCACTCTTTCCAAGTGTACAATTGAACGGTTTTTAGTGCACTCACAGAGTGCTGCAGCCGTCACCACTATCTGGTTATGGGAAGTTTCTCTCACCCAAGAAAAGCACCGGCAGGCCCAGGAGCAGTCACCCCCCACCGCCCCTGGCTGTCTGTCATTTGCAAGTTCTGGACAACTTCCATCAGTGGAATCACACAAAATGTGGCCTTTTTGTGAAAGTCATTCGTTATTTTATTTTTTTCTCTTATAAAACCACTTTTGTTTAATGGCCCTGGTTGACAGTGGACCGCCACCATTCAAATGCCGTATTAGGAACATCTGCCTCTGTTATAAGAAACTTGAATTTATTTGGGGGCAGATTCCATTACTTCGATTGGTGGTTTCTCTTTAATCTTTTTCTTATTTGTTCAGAAGGATTTTTGCCTTAAAATTAGGTAGCTTTTCCTCACTCTTAGGGGCTACTTCTTTTCATTTTTACCTAGGACCAAAGATAAAACTCAAAAGCCAACCATCAAATGGACGACTTTGATTGCGAGTCTTATGGAAGCTCGCAGCCCCCTCCTCCTGGAGCCCAGCACCTGCCTCCAGTTCCCTGGGGCTTGGACGCGGCCCCATGGCACATGAACAACGTCCTTGAACACACTTCCCGGTACTTCTCTGCCGTCTGGCTTTCTCATGAAAGAGCTCCAGGCTCTTTCCTCCTCCTTGGCACCTTAATGGTACACTTTCCTGCACTCCCAAGAGAGCCTTACCCTACAAGACACCCTGACGCTGCTGGTATGAACCCCAACCTCACTGTGGCTCCTCGTCAGTCTGACTCCACAGCCGCCTATTCCGTTAGACCCTCAACTTGGAACTCCCACCACATCGCTTATTAACCACCATTTCACTTGATCTATTTCGTCCAGAATTTCAACATTGATGTGAAATTCTGCTATTTTAACGCCATGTTTTGTGTACATTCCTTGACAAAATTTTTCTAGAATTTTTATTAGGATGTATCTATCATCCTGAAGTTCTGCCCTAATCCTTACAAGTTTCTCACACTGACTGATGTAAATGGTACCCCTTCCCATGAATGTTTATTCATCCAACTAATTTTCATCACCCCGTGTGAGTTGCTTCCTTTAATAACGAGACTCTGAGTGCAACTCGTAATCCAGTCACTCCGTTTCCTGGTTTCATGTTACAGGTGCTGCATGCTCGGCTCGCTTTATTTCTGATCCTGTTTCAACTTTTTCAATAGATTCATTTAATAGCATCTTCCTTTTCTTTTCTCAAAATTTAAACCTTCCTTAAAATTTTTTTTCTCCAATGTTATTCCCATTCAACATATTTATTTTAGCATAAACATTTTAGATGATGGTATTTATCATCTCCTATGTTTTAAAAAACAGACCCTGCCATTTCATCACACATTCACAGCACACCTGCTACATCCAAGGAAATGTACCGTGTGCTAAGGATATGGACACGAGTTATAATCACTACCCTACACTGCCTTCGAGTAGCTAGTGTGGAATTCAGAAAACTACAAGGATTTCAATATATCCTTGAGTTAAAATAAACATATGTGCATTCATTTACAATTGCCGCCGTAACAAATTAGCACAATTTTAAACACTCAGATCAACTTAAATTTATTATCTTACTGTAGCTCAAAAGTTCTGTAGCTCAAAAGACCAGTGCAGGTCTCACTGCAAATCCAGGGGTCCCGATGCTGTGTTCCTTCTTTCAGGTTTTGGAGGGAGATCTGTTTCCCTGCTGGTACGTTCAGCAAGAATGGGTAGAACGTAGTTCCACGAGGTTGTAGACTGAGCCCGCATTTCTTTGTCCCTGTCTGCTGGGGCCAGCCTCTCTCTGTGGTCGTGCACATGGCCCAGCACTGCTCACAAGCAGCAGGGGGCATCACATTCTTCTCCTACGGTGTACTCCCTGAGAACACCAGGGAAAGCTCCTCCACTTTTAAAGTCTCTTAATTAGATCCTGAGTAATCCAGTATGATCTCCCCGTCTCATGTTGACAACCATAAAGTCCCTTTGCCTTGTAAGATATCACAGTCACAGGTTTCAGAGATTAAAAGGTAGGTACGCTTGAGGCCTGTTATTCTGCCCACCACACACAGAAAAGTGTTTCATGCAATGTGAGCACGGAAACTGGTGAAACAAGCTAAAGATTGTAAGCTCCTGGGGAGCAGGGGTTGGCTGTGCCTTGGTTGAGGCCATGTCTTCTGCTCAGCAAGCTCTCTGGCTCTTACCGGGTAAAAGTCAGTATCAAATAAGTAGGTAAAAGAATGAAATCAAGATCAGATGCCATGAGACAAGTATAAACGTGACATTCAGGGAAAAACATTTCTAGACGAAATAAAGAAAGTAGATTGAGTTGATGGAGGGAGAAGGAGGAGAAAGTACAGGAGACTAAAATATGGGAGAGGTGACAGTATTGGGAAATGTGATCAGATGCGCCGGGTGATGAAAATCAAATCTATTCCTATGCTTCTCGTTTCCGTCCACGTCTTCTTCTGACTCAACATGGGTTGTGGTATTCTCTAGGTTTTTCTATAGCTTCTGATAATCCTTCCCCAGTTTTAATGCCCTTTGTTGGTTTCCAAATTATCAGGGATTCAGCCCATTCAAAACTACTGAAAGGAGCTGACACAGGCCATGCCCGATGGTGCTTCCAGCGTGGTGGGGTCACTGATGCATGGCCCAGCAGAGCAGCAGATGCACATGTGCTGGCCCTGGAGGCACTCGTATCTAAACAACACTGTTTTACCTCTGCACCCGAGACAGTCTGGGTACCCAGTGGTACTGAGAAAATGAGTAGGTACATGAACGAAGAGACAAAGATAGCTTCTGTGAGTGGAACAGCTCTGCCCAGGCTTTCTCCTGACGGATTCCCCTTTGGACCAGAGAGAATCTGCTTCCTCAGGCCTTCAACAGGTATCCGTTTCTCTCCAAGACAACTGGACACGAGGTGTGTGTGTCCTGGTGATACCATCTCACTTCTAGCCAGGGAAACAGCTGGGCTTTCATTTCCTTCCTTCTTTCAGAGGGCGCTTTGGGCCCAGACCCCTGCTCACCGCTCATGGCTTTTCTCCCCACAGGTCTTGTCAAGTTATACCCATCCATTCATACTTTCCCACTTACCACAAGATTCCTTTGGGGTTTTTATTATAATCATATAAATGAATAGAATCCTTCTAGGCAATCCATCTGCCAATTTCAAAATGAGATGACTGCATGCAGAATGAAATTCTAAACTGCAATTTCATGTTTCAGTCATGTATCCAACTTATAGAAGCTTCACAAAATGATGAGGTTCCTGATTTTTGCCAAATATTCTGAAATGACACAGTTCCTGGATTTTTTCCAAATATTCTGAAGGTTAAAATGTAAGGTGGGTATAGAAAAGGGGTAGACATACGTGATAATTTTCTTTTCATAACATTAATGAGTGAACTCTGGACTCAATGACTGTTTGCAAAAGTATAGTTACAGAGAGTTAGTGGAGACTCACTTATTTCCTCCATAAATCTGGGATGTAACCTTGCAACATACATAAGTAAACCACAACTGAATATGATATTTATCAACAAACTGATATATGAGCAAAAATATTCAAGCACAATGAGGGGCTTCACTATTAGCATGGTAAGATATTCCTTTTGATTAAATAATATATATATTAGAAAAAGAGAACTCATCATCTCAGTCAGGGCACATTTTGATGAGAGATCAATGTGCATTTTTGCATGAGCTTCCCTTATCTTGCTTCCTAAGAAGCCAAGACAAAGATCTCTCCACGTCATTAACTGTGAGAGAAAACAACGATCACTCTTGAGATTTGTTCCCAGGAGGAAGGTGACAGTCTGTCAGACATTTGGAAAAAGAAACATTTCTTATCCTTACAAAATAAATCCAGGATCGTTCCATTTACCCATCTTCCTAAAAAAAAAAAAAAAAAAAAAAGTGTGCCCAGGATAGTCTTAGATTCCTATTTTTAGTGTTTCCAGGAAGTAAAACCTAACAACTTTCTTCTGATGGGAAGGAAATGCATCTGCTTCCCAATCAGAAACAGACAGAGAAGGAGAAATGCAAGTATGAACTACTGCCTTTTCTGAACAGCTCCGAGGATGCAACGAGAGGCCTTTCTGGGAAGAAAAGCAAAGACAGTTTGAGATGGAGAGAAGCTGCTGAGCTACAAGGAGAATCACGAATGAGACGCCACTCAGAATTATTCTTGGCAGCGCGCGAAGACAGCTGACTTGATATGGGGTTAGCATACATCCTGGTTTGCTCCAGACACTCCTGGTTTAGAAATGTACCCTTGCCTCCTTCTTTTTCAAAAGTGATCCAATATGCATAATCAATGACACACTAATTATACAAAATGGTGCTTAAAAAATATATGATGTAATCACTTTAAAGCCAGTAGCTCTGATCATTGCTATTTTTTCTTTACTCTCAAACTTAAAGGCGGAGGAGAGAAAAATTATTTTTTTTAATTATTTTCTTTTTTTTAAGATTTTATGTATTTATGTGACAGAAAGAGAGGGAGAAGCAGACTCCCCACTGAGCAGGGAGCCTGACTTGCGACTTAATCACAGGATCCAGAGATCATGACCTGAGCCAAAGGCAGATGCTTCACCAAGTGAGCCACCCAGGAGCCCCAAGAAAAATTATTTTCAAAAAGAACTTGCCCCTAACGTTGCCATTCAGACAGAGAAGCCAGAATTGTTTTCATCCTGGTTGGACTCGGGTTTCAAACATCTTGTTTCATTGTATTGTCCAGTAAGGGACTTTCCTTTAGCTGTACACCAGGATATGACAGGAATGTTCCCCTTTTTATATAAACCGAGTCAACCATAAACAGTAGAGTTGGTCAATATGCTTTGTTTAGTATAAAATCAATCACTTGTAAGAAAAAGAAAAGAGCTTGTGACAGTGAATACTAATGGGGGGAAAAAACCTCCTAGATTTTGGAATTGAATGGATCTTTGTCCAAATCTTGGCTCTGATAACATTAACTCCATAATTCTGGACAAACTAACTTTTAGCACCTCCGGTTTCCCTGCAGGCTTAAAGAAAGTCTAATTCCTCCCTCACAGAGCTGTTATGAGAAATAAAGATGTAACTGCATGCATTTCTTAGCATGGAGGAACACCCTACATTTTTGGCCTTCAGAAGTCATTCTGTTTCTGTGGAGGAGGCACGTCCTCTATTTAATTCAATGCAAATACAGTGCACTCTTCCCTCTCATGATGCTGACCACGGGGGTTGGAGAAGACGGGGGTGGTTATCCGAAACAAAAGAACTCTTCTCTCTTGTTCTTCCTGAATGTCTGCCTCTTAGTTTCCTATCTTTTCTGGGCCCGTGGACCCTCGTGTCTTTTGGCACCTGCTGCAATGGTGGCAACGCTGTGGAGACCCTCCGTCCTAGAGGTGAGGAGGAGCCCTCTCCGCTCAACTCCCGGGCGCTAACTGACTGCAGTGTGTTTGCAGAGCCTCTCCGCCGGGGACACAGACAAGCTGTCTCACCACAGTGCAGCTTGGTGGTGGGGCCCCTTCCCTGCAGGTGGGAACTCCAGCCAGAAGGGGGCTGGCATTCCATCCTGAGCTAGGCTGCTCCAAGGTGGTCCAGCAGAAGGACCCCGCCCATCAGGAGTTAAAAAACCATCCTAGTTTAATCACAAATTTTCAGTTTTTTTGGTTGTTTTTTTTTTTTTTAATTTTCTGTTTTTTACCTTGAGCAATCTCACTTTACACAACGGGAAAACTGGAACAAGAGATTTTTTTTTTTTTCAGAGTAAAGGGATAATGTATCAGAAGATGAGCAGAAAGCACCCATTTCAGTTTCCTGAACCATACATTCCAGCCTCTGACCACCTTCTGTATTTGAATTGCAGCCTGCATCCCTAACTTCCGTAGCACAGCAGAAACAAAAATAAACTTAAAAAAAAAACAACAACCATATGGTTCATAAATGTTCATGGTCAACATGACCCCTCATTTGACCCCTCATTGGGAAGATTCCCTTATGCTGAGAACTTTGTTTGAGATGATTTTACCTGACAAAACATTAAGAATACAAACCAAAATTACACCAAAAACATGATTTTCATTGTAGAGAATAAAATTGGGGTCCAACCAAAATGATGGTCGCAGTCCTACTCCGTGCACACTTCATTACACATACACTCTCTCTCTTTTGCATATCACAAATCTGTCTCGGACTCTAGCGGGTGCCTGTGCCAGGGTTCCTGAGAGTCAAGGCAAAGGCCTCCTAAACACGGTCCCAGACAGTAACTCTCCTGTCAATCCTCCAGCATTCAAATTTAAACTAATTTCCTAAAATTATGAAATTAGTCAATTTGAGTTATTTGAGGTATATCTAATGATAACTGTCCAACCCATTCTCATTTTATGAATATGATTAGTAATTGGCTCTAGACCAAGGTAACAATTTTAAAGCAGATTAACATAATCCTCTTAGCATATGGAATACCCTAAAATTCACAAAAATCAAGTTTACCACCTAATGTAGAGAGGTGACCCTCAGCAGGTCCTTCTGGCTGAAGATTAAAAGCTGTCTGTATAAAACATCATGACTTTTAGTAACAGAGAAAAATGCCAAGACCAATCTATTTTTCCTATGTAAGACTAAACTCCCACACATTTGGAATGATCCACACACATGACTGTCTGAAATTTTTCACTTTTCATTTTAATATTTTGATTTTATGAAGGCAGTCACCCTTAGATCCTTGAGAACTTCAGTTCTAAATATAAATTCTTACTCCCATGTCCTATAATGAAATCGATTCTGAAATACCTATGATTAAGTACTTTTGTAGAAGGGATGCAGGGAGGGAAGAGAAAAAACACAAATCCCAAAATGGCAATGCCCACTGCACATTTTAAAAATAAACATCTCTTGATAATGCCCTTTTTTCCTTAAAATGCTCTTTATGGAGAACACTGAAGGAACAGTTACCTTTTTATTTAAGATTTTATTTTTTGGGGTGCCTGGCTGGCTCAGTTGGTTAAGCATCCGATTCTTGGTGCTGGCTCAGTTCCTGATCTCAGTGTCATGGAATCAAGCCCCAAATCAGGCTCTGTGCTCAGTAGTGAGCCTGCTTGAGATTCTCTCTGTGTCCCTCCCTCTAGTCTCTCTATCTCAAAAAGAAAAAAAAAAATTAAGTACTTTTGACATCCATCATGGAGCTCAGACTCACAACCCCAAGATCAAGAGTCGCATGCTCCACCAACTGAACCAGCCAGGCACCCCAGGAACTTGTAGGTCTGGATATTAAAAAATAATGTTTGCCCCCAAAGTTCTGTAGTAGCATCTCTTCTCATTCCTAAAACTATGATCGCTCCTCTATTTGTTCTAAAATATATATTTATTAAGAATCTATGCTTCCCAAGTAATATTAGTACGTGGGAATAGCTTGTCTTCCAAGATAGAGTTCAAGGATAAAAGATAAGGAAGGGCATAGGGGCACTAGAACAGGTGCTTCCCAAGACTTCAATGGGTAACGAGTTGATTCTTTCTAGCTAAGGTTAAGTGGAGTTTAAAGTGTACCTAGAGTCAGATCTGCCAGTGATTCTGACTCCATTCATCAGAATTTTTTAAAGATTCTGAGCTAATCCTACCAGTCTGCTGAAGTTAAGAATCACTGGGCTTGAGGGAAAAAGCCAAAGGAGACGGTGAAGGAGAGAGAAGGGAGAGAACATTTAAAGCCCAAGAGAGACTGGTGTGAACCAAGGCATGTGGGCAGGAAAGGGTGAAATAGGATGCATAGAATCATCATTGGTTGGTTTAGAGAAGTCACTGTTTGCCCTGTGAAATTGTTAGCAGATTTCATAAGCTGCTTGATTGTGACTGCTCAGATAAATTATTTTGTCTTACAGTTAATAGGGTAAGTATTTAAGTTTTGTAGAGGAAAAACAAAATATGGAAAGTAGTATTTTGGAGAAATTTTTCCAACACATAAAAGTGGAGATTAAGAAAAACGTTGACACTAGTTTTCAAACGTAAGGGCACATAAGGTTCATGTGTGGAACTTATTTAAATACAACTCTGTGGACCCTCACTCAAGAGAAGCCCAAGTGAGTAAATCCAGGTGAGGCCCTGCGTCTGGATTTTTAGCAAATCCTTCCGCTGACTCTGATGCAGATGCCACATGGAGCGAAATCTGTTCATATACAACAATAGTTCTTGTGGAAAACGGTTAGAGATGTCTGATGACCATGATTAGTTATATTTCACTCAAGAAATATTTTCTGAGTACTGATATAAGTCGGACATTATTTGAGATGCTGCAAATTAAAGTACTAATTGGTCAAGGACTTTACCTTGACCCTACCCTCTAAAAACAGGTAGACAGTAAACAAGTAACAACCCCAGAGGTTATCTTACCTTTATTGTTAGTAATTTTTATTGGCACTCCATATACATGTTAGGTATTCTGCAGAGCCTTTTATGTGCAGTATATTGTGGCTTTTCTCTTTTTTTTTTTTTCCCATCACAACAACATCCTAAAACAGGAATGGCTTTTATCCCTCTACCCCATGAGGAAGGAAGGAACCTGACTCTCAAGCTTCTTGGTTACTAAACACACGGTGATGGCACCATCTGAGGTGAGGGGAAGAAACCAATGACTTTATTTTTACAAAGAGTAACTTTAAAATTCGTATGAATTTATGTGTTTAGAAATCCATGGAGTGTCCATGCTGGAGAATTAATTTTTTAAGTGCCAATTATAAGGCTACTGTGGTCTAGAACAGTTCTATTCATGTAATCATTGCTTTACATGATTATACCACGGACCTTAAAAATACCTATTAAAAATACACTGACCTATTATACCACTGACCTTAAAAATAAATCCCTACATAAGTTAGTCAAACCATCCTTTGGGCTCTCAGAGTTGTTGAAACTTAGTTGAGTTAATCAATCTTATGAAATCAAATATATTAATATACATGGCCTTCTCTCATGTAACATGGTCAGTGACAAGAGTACAGAATTCAGGAAGTGGCAAGGAAATAATCAAATATTGGCAAGAACTTTAATATGATACCCCTAGAGCTGAAAATATATCAGCAAGGTCAAAAATATATTCTAGCAAGATAAATCTCTTCAGATAATGGCCATTATTATGGTCTATATATGACTTTGGCTAATTTGTTTTTATTAATACCTGCCAGAGCTACTTTTAAAAATCTGTGATAAGTAATGTTGCACTCATTTCTCCTGAAATACAGATAATTAAAAATATAACACTATATATTTTAGTGAATAAATAATATATAAAAATCAAACATGTTCGGAGTCAGGTAAAATGAGCAGACAACTCTTGCCTCTAAGAAAACTATGGCAGAGAAAAGAGGTCACCCATGACTTATTATTAAAGACAGGTATAGCATTTGAATAACCAAACCAAAACTCTCACTCTATGCAGATGAATTTCTTTATCAACCTAGGAACGACCTCAGCAAAGGCCACCAGGCAATACCCAGCCTGTGTTAGCATGGCAGAGCAGGTGGGCCTAGAGAAGTCAAATTTCTCTTGTAATGAATGATTAAACTTGGCGAAGAATCACTGCCCCACGCAATCCCAAAGCTTCCCTTGATCTGGCATCTTCATTTGCCAGCTTCTAGGGCAAACGCCTTTCTCCTTGGAACAGCAATAGGACAGGAGCAGTGTAAACAACAACTCTAATGGGACTGATCCTTACTGGCACCTGACTCTGCCCAGGGTGCCTGCCCTCAGCACTGGAATTAGTCCGCATGGACTCGTACTTCCCCTCCCATACATAGGAGGCTGCTATATCCAGAAAATTAAAGCTATTTTACAACACTGCACATTTATTCTGCTGAATCGTGACCTGGGAATACATAAAAATTCAATGATGATTCCTTAGTGGAACCTGAGTCATTTCCACATCTCACTTTTAAGAAAGTTACCTCACTGGGGACTTGTGGGAAGTCATTATCATGAGGGAATTTTCCAGCTAGATAATACAGCTATCTGTATTATCATTAAAATATACATTGAAAATGGTAACAGCTACCATTTCTTAAATGCTTACTAAGTACCCAGTATTGTGGTAGATTCCTAACCTACATTACTTACTTACTTTTCATAACAACCCTTTGTCATGATAAAACTGAAGCTTAGGGAGCTTGAATTGCCCCAAAACAAATAGGTGGTAACTAGAAGATCTGGGATATTAACTTAATTCTATAAGATTCCAAAGCCTAAGTTCTTTACCAGTAATGTCTTCTATTTCCCAAATACATGGAAGTAGAAAAATTCTCAACAGTTTTGTACAATGATAACAGGAATCAACTGTATTCCAAATTCTAAATCTCCACTTATAGTAAAGAATGTGAATAGAAAAAAAACTTTAATAGTTGCAGACAAAAACTGGTTTGATTAAATATGTTAATAAGAAATAGGCATGAGAATATTTACTATATTAAAAAAAAAGTAAGTCTACTCTACCTCTGAAACCAATAATACATTATATGTTAATTAACTGAAATAAAAAGATTACAAAAAAATTAAAAAGGTACATAGATGAAAAGAGCAACCACATCAACAGGACACTCTCCCCTTTTTACTAATGGAACCAGGTCGTTAATTATTTGTTTTTATTCCCCAGTAGGACTTTTCTATTTTATTGATACAACTAGACCAATACATTTGGAGAGAAATAATAAACCAAAAAAGTTAATTCACTGCATGTAGGAACAAAAATTTGCATTTTCACATATAACCTGAGATGATTCTTATGCATACTCCAGTTCTAAAATTTTTAAAAATATATTTATGCATTTGATACTTCATTCTTTATTGTTGCCTAGACTTAACAAAGTAGACAGATCAGAAAGATAGCTGAGTAGGAGGATCCTAAACTTACCTTGTCTCACAGATACAACTAGGTAACACCCATATAAGTGTAAATAACCTAGACAATGACCCAAAGACTGGCAGAACAGACCTCCACAGCTAAATGTACGGAAGAAAAATAGGTATCTGGATAAAAATCCATCAAGGGACTCACAAATGAAAGGATGTAAAAAAATATGAAAGAATGTACCTAAAATGTGGAGAGAGTAAAGAATGGGTTCATATTTAAATGACCATTAACTTCATATAGATTGCTGTATGCATAACATGTTATTTATAAACCTAATAGTAAATATGAATCAAAAATCTGCAATAAATATGCAAAAAATAAAGAGAAAGGAATCCAAATATATCACTAAAGAAAGCCAGCAAACCATAAGACAGCAAGAAAAAAAAAAAAAGAGATGAACAACAACAAAAACCCATAAAACAAGTAACAAAATGGCAATAAGTACATGTTATCAATAACTACTTTGAAAGTAAATGGACTAAACACTCCAATCAAAGGAAATAGGGTAACAGAATGGATGAAAAAGCAAGACCTATCTATATGTTTATAGGAGATTCGTTTCAGACCAAAGACACCTGCAGATTGAAAATGAGAGGATGGAAAAACATTTTTCATGAAAATGAATGTCAAAGGAAAGCCACAGGAACAGTACTTACACTGGAAAAATAGACTTTAAAACAAAGGCAACAAGAGACAAAGAACAACACTATAATAATAAAGGCAAAAATTCAACAAGAAGAGACAACAAATTTAACTATTTATGCACCCAATATGATCACCCAAATACTGAAGGTAGTTAATAACAAACAAAGGAAGTAATTGATAACAATAATAGTAGGAGACTTTAAGACACCACTTACATTAATGGATAGGTCATCCAAACAGAAAACCAACAAGGAAGCAGTGGCTTTAAATGACACATTGGATCAGATGGATTTAACAGATACATTCAGAACATTCCACGCTGAAACAGTAGCAAACACATTCAAATGCATATGAAACATTCTCCAGAACAGATCACATATTAGACCACAAAACAAATCCCAACAAATTCAAAATATCAATGTCATAACATGCACCCTTTCTGACCAAAACACTATGAAATTAGAAATCAACCATAAGAAAAAAATCTAGACAGAATACAAATACATGGAGTTTAAATAACAAGCTACTAAACAATGAGGGAGTCAACCAAGAAAATAAAGGGGAAATCAAAAAAATTCATGTAGAAAAAAGAAAAGGAAAACACAGTAGTACAAAATTTTGAAAGAGAGAGTAAGAGGGATAGGGCATAGAGCATATGGGCCTACCTCAGGAAGCAAGAAAAATCTCAAACAAACAACCTAACCTTACACATAAAGGAGCTAGAAAAAGAACAAACAAAAACTAAAACTGGAAGAAGGAAGAAATAATAAAGATTTGAGCAGAAATAAACAAAATAGGAACCAAAAACAAACAAATAACTCAATAGTACAGATCAATGAAACAAGGGGTTGATTCTTTGAAAATATAAACAAAACTGATAAAACTTTAGGTAGTTTCATAACAATATGACTGATAAAGAGAGAGATAAAACTCAAATAAACAAAATCTTTCAGAAATGAAAGAGGAGAAAAAACAACCAACATTACAGAAATATAGACTTATAAGAGAATATTTTTAAAAAATTATGTGCCAACAAATTGGACAACCTAGAAGAAATGGATAAATTCCTAGAAACATATAACCAACCAAAACTAAAATAGGAAGAAACAGAAAATTTGAACAGAATAATTACCAGTAATGAAATTGAATCAGTAACCAAAAAATTCCCAAAAAACAAAAATCCAAGACCAGATGGCTTCACAGGCAATTTCTACAAAAAAATTAAAGAAGAGTTATTTTCAAACTACTCCAAAATACAGAAGAGGAAGGAAATCTCACAAATGCATTTTATGAGGCTAGCATTACCCTGATACCAATCCCAGATAAAGACACTACAAAAAAAGAGAACTAGAGGCCAATATCTCTGATGAACAGAGATGCAAAAATCCTCAACAAAATATTAGTAAACTGAATCCAACAATATATTAAATTTATTTTTATTTAAAAATTTAAAAATCATTTACCACAATCAAGTGCTAGCTATTCTTGGGGTGTAACTGGTTCAATATGTACAAATTAATTAATGTAATACATCACATCAATAGGAGAAAGGATAAAAACCATATGATCATTTCAATAGATGAAGAAAAAGCATTCATCAAAGTCAGCATCCATTCATAAAAACTCTTAAGAAAGTCGATTTTCAGGGAACATACCTCAACAAAGACCATATATGAAAAATGCATAGCTGACAACATACTCAATGATGAAAAACTGAGAGCTTCTCCCCTAAGGTCAGGAACAAGACAAAGATGTCCACTCTCACCACTTTTATTCAACATAGTACTGAAAGTTTTAGCTATAGCAATCAGCAAGAAAAATGAATAAAAGGCATTCAAATTGGTAAGGAAGAAGTAAAACCTTCGCTAATTGCAGATCGCATGATACTCTATATAGAGGACTCTAGGGGCGCCTGGGTGGCTCAGTGGGTGAAAGCCTCTGCCTTCAGCTTGGGTCATGATCTCGGGGTCCTGGGATTGGGCCTGGGATTGGGCCCCGCTCAGCAGGGAAACTGCTTCCCCTCTCTGCCTGCCTCTCTGCCTATTTGTGATCTCTCTGTCAAATGAATAAATAAAATCTCTAAAAAAAAAAAAGAAGACCCTAAAAGTTCCAGCAAAAATCTACTAGAACTGAGAAATTAACTGAGTAAGATCACAGCATACAAAATCAATATACAGAAGTTGACTGCATTCTATACACTAATAATGAAGTAACAGAAATAGAAAAATAAGAAAACTATCCCATTTACAATTGCATCAAAAATAATAAAATACCCAGAAATGAATTTAACCAAAGAGGTGAAAGATCTGTACTCTGAAAAACTATAAAACAGTGATATAAGAAACTGAAGACACAAAGAAGTGGAAAGACATTCAATGCTCATGTACTGGAAGAACACATATTATTAAAATGTCTACACTACCCAAAGAAATCTACAGATTTAAAAATGCCAACATTTTTCATAGTGCTAAAACAAACAATTCTAAAATTTGTATGGAATCACAGAGGATCCCAGATAGTCAATGCAATCTTGAAAAAGAAGAACAAAACTAGAGGTATCACCATCCCTAATTTCAAGATATACTAGAAAGTATCGTAATCAAAACAGTATGGTACTGGCACAAAAACAGTTTCCTAGATCAAAAAAAACAGAACAGAGGGCGCCTGGGTGGCTCAGCTGGTTGGGCGACTGCCTTCGGCTCAGGTCATGATCCCGGAGTTCCGGGATCGAGTCCCGCATCGGGCTCCCGGCTCCATGGGGAGTCTGCTTCTCACTCTGACCTTCTCCCCTCTCATGCTCTCTCTCACTCTCTCTTTCCTAATAAATGGATAAATAAAATCTTTAAAAAAAAAAACAGAAAAGAGAAACCAGAAATAAACCCATAATCATATGGCCAATTAATCTTTGACAAAAGAGGCTCAAATATGCAATGGGAAAAAAGTCTCATCAACAAATGTATTGCAAACACTGGACAGCTACAGTCAAAAGAATAAAACTGGACCACTTTCTTACACCACACACAAAAATAAACTCAAAATGGGTTAAATGTGAGACCTGAAACCATCGAAATCTTAGAAGAGAGCACAAGCAGAAATTTCTCTGACATCAGCCATAGCAACACTTTCCTAGATATATCTCTTGAGGCAAGGGAAACAACCAACAAAACTAAAAGGCAATCTACTGAATGGGAGAAGATATTTACAAATGATATATCTGATAAAGGGTTAATATTCAAAATATATAAAGAATTTATAAAATTCAACACACACAAAAACAAATAATCGAATTGAAAAATGGACAGAGACATGAACAGATATTTCTCCAGAGAAGACATACAAATGGCCAATAACACTTGAAAAGATACTCAATATAACTCATCATTAGGGAAATGCAAATCAAAACCATAGTGACATTTCACTACATATGATATATATATGACATACATATACACAATGAAATATTAGTCATATAAAAGAACGAAATCTTGCCATTTTTCAATAGCATGCATGGATCTAAAAGGTATAATGCTAAGTGAAATAAGTCAGAAAAGACAAGTGCCATATGATTTAACTCATGTGGAATTTAAAAAAGCAAATGAACAATGAAAAAAAAAAAAAGAGAGATAAACCAAGCAACAGACTCTTAACTATAGAGAATAAACTGATGGTCACCTGAGAGGAGGTAGGTTGGGGGATGGCTGAAATAGGTGAAGTGTTTAAGAGTACACATATCATGATGAGCACTGAGTAAAGTATAGAATTGTGAATCACTATATCATACACATGAAACTAATATAACACTGGATGTTAACAATACTGGAAGTACAAAAACAAAACAAAAGAAGTAGATCAAGGAATGACCACACACGCGGACACACATAAAAGAAAAGAAAAAGAAAAAAAAATTAAAGAAAAGAAAAGAAAAAGAAACTACTATATATGTTGGTATCAGTAAACACTATTCACACATATATTATAAGTAATATATGATGGCTCCTTATAAACAAAGTCCTATAATTACTAAAATATTAACCAATTTAATAATAGGTTCTATTAGTTTTTTAATACTTCACATCTTTCATCAGTTTATTTAGTTGAAGCAGACTGAAGATCAAAGGGAATACCTACATACCTAGAATCACCCCAACACTTAAACTGAAGAATACTTAAAAGTACAAAAAAGCTGGAGGCATCATAGTCCCTGATTTCAAGCTATATTACAAAGCAACAGTAATCAAAACTGCATTGCTGGCATAAACACAGTCACGTAGATCAATGGAACAGAAAACAGAGCCCAGAAATAAACCCACACACGTATGGTCAATTAATTTACAACAAAGCAGCCAAGCATAGAGGATAAAGAAAGAGCAGTTTTGTCAATAAATGGTGTTGGGAAAATCTGGATAGCCACATGTAAAAGAATGGAACTGGACCCTGATCGTACACTAAGACTTTAATGTAAGTCCTGAAATGATAAAATTCGGAGAAGATAACACAGATGGTAAGATCCTTGACATCACTCTTGACAATGAGTTTTTGGATCTGATTCAAAAGCAAAAGCAACAAAAACAAAAATAATCTACTAGGACCACATCAAACTAAAAAGCTTCTGCACAGCAAAGGAAACCATTAACAAAATGAAAAGGCAACCTATGGAATGAGAGAAAATACTTACAAATCATATATTGGATGAGGGATTAATGCGCCAAATATATAAAGAATTCATACAACTCAACAGCAAAAAACCCCATTCTGATTTTTAAAATGGGCAGAGGATCTGATTTTTCCAGCGAAGACATCCAGATGGCTAAAAGACACGTGAAAAGATGCTTAACATCACTCATCATCACAGAAATGAAAATCAAAACCATAATAAGATATTACCTCACAGCTGTCAGAAAGGCTAAAATCCAAATGACAGGGAATAATAAGTGCTGACAAAAAGACAAATACTATATGCTCTCACTTACATGTGAAAAGTAAAAAAACAAAACAAAACAAAACCAAAACAAAAGAAGCTCATAGACAAAATAGATTGGTGGTTGCCACAGAAAGGGGGTGGTTGAGAGGTAGGGGGTAGGTAATATGAGTGAAGGGAGTCAAAAGGTACAAACTTCCAGTCATATAATAAATCACGGAAATGTAATGTAGAGCAAGGTGACTATACTTAGTATGGCACTGCATATTTGAAAGTTGCTGAGAGAGTAGATCTTAAAAGTTCTCATCACAAGAAAAAAAGCTATAATTATGTATGGTGACAGATACTAAACAGATATTGTGATGATCATTTTGCAATATATACAAATATCAAATCATGTTGTACATAGGTCAATTATACATATGTATGTCAATTAGAACTCAATTTAAAAAATCAAAGGGAAAAAGCTACGTCTGTAATCACCTACATACTTAACATTTGTGTCACCCAAACTTGAAAGCAAAAAGTAATCTTCTAGTCTTACAGAATACTTACAGAATAATTTAGTCTTACAGAATACTTTGATCTTGTTTCTTACAGGAAACAAGATCAAATGTACCAAATAAAAGTAAATGAAAAGAACTGGAGTTTCTATATTATCTTTTACTTAATTGATTTATTCTTAGTAAATTCGTAAAGTGGCATGTGCATCAAAAAAGTAAGTTTTTCTGTTAATTCTACTGCAGCATTAGGGAAATATTTTTCCCTTCCTTTAACACTGAATATTTTTTTTTAAGATTTCATTTATTTGACAGAGAGAGAGAGAGATCACAAGTAGGCAGAGAGGCAGGCGGAGAGAGGGGCGAAGCAGGCTCTCCACCAAGCACAGACCCTGATGTGGGGCTCGATCCCAGGACCCTGAGACCATGACCCGAGCCGAAGGCAGAGGCCTTAACCCACTGAGTCACTCAGGTGCCCCAACACTGAATATTTTATAAGGTTACAAGCCATCAGTTTAATGTTTATGTATTTTTGATGAATATGGCAAGAATAAAGTTGTATCACTGTCAAAGATAGAGTGGCTAATTCTGATGCACTCTGATTTTATTTTTATAAAGACTGTGGTGTTACTCTTCAAACTCATGAAAATGAGACAATCATGTATGTCATAAATGTTACATTTATAATATTAAGAGTACACAAGTCTAGGGGCGCCTGGGTGGCTCGGTGGGTTGGGCCCTCCCCCTTCGGCTCGGGTCATGATCTTGGAGTCCTGGGATCAAGCCCCACATCGGGCTCTCTGCTCAGCAGGGAGCCTGCTTCCTCCTCTTTCTCTGCCTGCCTCTCTACTTGTGATCTCCCTCTCAGTGTCAAATAAATAAAATCTAAAAAAAAAAAAAAGAAAGAAAGAAAAAAAAGAGTACAGGAGTCTCTGAATCCAAACCATTTACACATCGAAAGAACATTCAAACTTCTGCTGTGATGTGTTTATATGCCAGATAACTGACCAAACGCCCACTACGTACAAGGATCTTTTTCTGCTTTGGCATTTCTGAAGAGAAGCAAGACTATCTGTGATCTAGAGTGATGCCTGGGAGACACAGTCTACGGGGAAGAGTTTCAACTTGTTGAGGAAGGCCAGAGAGGGAGGAGGCAAAGGAAAACAGCCTCTGATCACAGCTTCAGGGTAGAGAAAAACAATTAAGAAATGGTCAATGTTTGGAAAATATTGAGATATTTTCATAGCATAATATAAAGGAGCAAAAGTTTACAGAATGTCATATTACCCTTTCACTGGAATAAAAATTCCTGTTATGTTCCATGAAAAATGTTAATTCCCTGGTTCCTGCTTGACATGCAGAACGGTTAAGGACTGGTCTTGAATTATTAAACAGAGGACTAAGTGCCAGACACACAAACTCACAGAATTACATACTCAGCATTTCAAATTAAAGAAATTATTTGAAGATGTATAGCTTTCAACTCAATTTTTGGAGGGATGACTATCTCCTATCTCATATGAGATAGTCCTAAAAGTCAACTACAGCACCACATAGTATTTGTAGTAATAGGCAAACTTCTATTTACCTTATGCCATATTGGTCTTCCTTTATGTGTAAGGAAGAAAATAGGGATTTTTAAGAGGATAGTTAAAAAGCACACTACACATGGACTCCTGGGTGGCTCAGTGGGTTAAAGCCTCTGCCTTCGGCTCAGGTCATGATCCCAGGGTCCTGGGATTGAGCCCCGCATCAGGCTCTCTACTTGGCAGGGAGCCTGCCTCCTTCTCTCTTCCTGTCTCTCTGCCTACTTGTGATCTCTCTCTCTCTGTCAAATAAATAAATAAAATCTTTAAAAAAAAACCCAACATACTACACGATAAGTCTTTGAACTGGTGAGTTCCCAAGGAAAAATGTTAAACTAGCATCATGGCTGATTAAACTGATGCAGAGGAACTAATGTTCCTCCTACAAAAATAATAAAGTTAAATAAAATACAATAAAATAAATATACAATGAATAAAATAGCACATTAAAAATAAACCAACTGTACTACTTTTTGCAACTCTGCTCTAAATCAGGAGTTATATCAACATACAAAATTAGAAAAAATCCGGTAGTAATGATTAACACTGCTGAGCAAGTACCATTTCAAGCAATGTCTCAAAAAAAGCTGATATGTGATAAAGCATAGATAAAAAAATGGAAAAAAATTCCTATAATGGTTGGGTCTCTAATTTAGTTTTGTCTAAAGATAACTCATATTTCTATCTTTGGATTCCTTGCGACACTCAGGTATTTACAGTAGACTTCCATTTTATTTAAACATTTTTTTTAAAGATTTTATTTAGTTATTTCACAGAGAGAAAGAGGTCACAAGTAGGCAGAGAGGCAGGCAGAGAGAGAGAGGGGGAAGCAGGCTCCCTGCTGAGCAGAGAGCCCGATGAGGGGCTCAATCCCAGGACCCTGAGATCATGACCTGAGCCAAAGGCAGAGGCTTTAACCCACTGAGCCACCCAGGTGCCCCTTATTTAAACATTTTTGAGACAGTTTCTCAGCAATTACATCTAAGAGTGGAAACTAATGCAAATGCACTCATTTGTGCTGCGTACAGTAAAATCCACACTTTTAAAACGGTAACACCAAGGGGCAAAACCTTTTCCTCCAGCTGGCTTCTTAGAACTGATTAAAAGCAATCTTTACATAAGGCCACAAGCGCAAACCAAATTATAAAACTGGATCAATTATTTTTAATTAATTTTTATTTTAATTAATTGTGCAGTCAAATGAAGCTTAAGGGGAATTTGTGCTGGACTTACTTCCTTAGTGACCCTGGAGCATTCTCTTAGTTAATGACCCTGGAAGGCTTCTGTGTCCCTGGAGGACAGAGAAAAAACCAAAAGTCTCTAATCCATCTGAATTTCAATCAATTAAACTTAAAATATCCTTTTCCCTATAAATTATGGGGAGCAGGAATACAAAAACAAAGAAATAATACTGTGAATTAGAAAAGTTTTTGAAAAAATATTTCATTGAGATTTTGAATTGGGGAAAAAATACCAAGTAGAACTGAAAGCTTTTTAAGATTTCTAAATTTTCCCTCAAAATGCATTTTACAGTGTCAATCTTATGCAAACTATAGACACATCACTGATCTGAAGCTAAAGATATATGCGACATGTTACAAAATAATTAAGGAGCGTGAAAAGATTAGAATTAAAATACTTTGTTAGACAAAAATAACACTGAACCACTTTCTTAAGAATTAAACTGAGCTAGCATAAGTGATCCTTACGGATGCCATATGAATATTTCACAACATAAAGACTGCATTAGTGTTCTTCAAAGACCTATGAGAGAACACAGTTTTTCACAGTTTTTATGTTCTTGTTTAAAAAGTAGGATTGTTTTTGGTTTGTCCTGGGAGTAGGCTACTGTTTTAACTAATATACTCTAAATTCTAATCATTCGTTTAACTCCTACCATGACTTTTTTTTAAAGATTTTATTTATTTATTTATTTATTTATTTATTTGACAGAGAGAGAGAGAGAGAGAGAGAGAGATCACAAGAGGCAGAGAGGCAGGCAGAGAGAGAGGGGGATGCTCTCTGAGCAGAGAGCCTGATGTGGGGCTCGATCCCAAGACCCAGAGATCATACCCGAGCCGATGGCAGAGGCTTAACCCACTGAGCCACCTAGGCACTCCTATCATGACTTTTTGCCACATAATCTGCCATACTGTTCTATTATCTGGTTTGAGTCGACTCACTTTATTTACTTATTTTTCACCTTTAAAATGAAATCACTGGTATGATGATATATACCATAAATTTTACAATGTATATTTTATACTATTATGTATTTTACCACATAAAACTATAGTTACTAGTATTAAATGTTCCAAGTACTGAAAACAAGCCATGGTTGACCATTGGTATATGTACCACATTTCACGAAACAGAATGATACTCAAAAGTTATGCACATAAAAACACTGGGTACACATACATGGCCATGAAATGTTCGATGTTTACTATAGACTATGGTTAAGCAGTGGACACTTGAGAATTTTATAAGCAACAGGTTTTGAGCCCTAGAAGCATAACCAGAGACGATATCATTGAGAATAGGTGGCCAGGGGACTGGCAATAGACAGAACTGGAGCTTCATAACACAGGCATTATACATACCACAATTTGGTGTGCAAAACTCATTTTCAATCATTCATTTTTAATTCACTTCATTCACTTGTTTGATAAGTAGCTTTCCAGATGATCTGTCACTTGCATATCCATGAATCAGTCATGGTTTTGTATCATTTAATAATAAAGGTATCTGCATGCAAATTAGTTGTACCAAATGTGGCACGTCACAGGACATAATTTATGAATGTTTTGTTAATGGTTCATTAGTGGAAATCTCTGAAAGTACCTTGAGATCTGCTCTGAAAATTCCAGAAGCACCCCGAACTAAAGTCGGATTGATAATTTATCTGGAATATTAGTCTATCATTTAATAGAAAAAATGTTCACGCATAGTAACTTCAGTAGAAACCAAGCATTGTTATACAAGGCAGATATAAACCTAATTTCCTCCATTAGAACACTTATATAGATAACCCCTTAGGCCTCAAGACACAGAATCAAAGAAAACACAGGTGGATGATATTAATGGCCTTCTCCAACCTAAGAACATATGATACCACAAGATTATGCTTTTGAAGAAATTTATTATGCATTTTATATATATTCAATTTTAAAAATAATATTTTAAGCGCCATATCCTAAACAACCAAAGGGATCACCAAATTGCATTAAAAATTAAATGGAGACTTTGTGGTTTAAAAAAAAAATGGAAAACTGATGTGAAAACCAGAGGCTGATTTCTCCCAGAACCTTTATTGAGCTAGAGAGCATGCAGAAAAAGACACAGTACTCAGCTCTCAACTAGTATGAACAGTAGAAAGGGAGAAAGAGTATTTTAGAGATGAATGAGAATATCAACTTCATCCAAAGAGAAAGGAAAGGATAGAATCAGATTTTTTATCAGGCAGAAATTACGATCTGGGAAATTGGTAATGGGTCTTCCTCATAAATCAAGACCATATAAAGACATAGCTAGTTCCAGTATTTGTCCCTTGAAATATTTTTTACCTCTAGAATAAAAAACAAAGACATCTATTACAAATGTTAATCCAGACAACCAGAGTAAAATGTAAAATGAAAAGGACCTGCTAATAACTCTTATATGTAGCTTGCAGATAGGTAATCTTATCTATGCTAGAGACTCACCAATAAAATTAAAGAGTGAAAACAAAAAACAACATCCAACAAAAATCTAACAGAAATATTCTGATAAAAATGTAAGACTGAGATAATAACTAAATCAAAAGTGTCACTTCATGAACTCTTCAGGTAATCTAGAAATGTGTAATTCTAAACTTAATTCCTCACCAGCTTAATAAAAAACTCAAACATCTTAGCAAGTAAGCCTTTTGCTCTTTTATTCAATAGTGTATTTTTTTTATTGCTGTTTTGATGCTTTTGGTTACTTCTTGGTAGTCTGCAGAATTTATAAAAACTAGCTAACAAAATATCAGAGAAGCAGGATATGAGCAATCTATGAAAGTTGCCTGAGTTTTCTTCTGCCTGTGTACAGCTTTGGAAAAGAGTTAGAAACCAAGTAACATTATATTTTATTTATTTTGAAAGATTTATATATTTATTTGAGAGAGCACAAACAAGTGCACTCAATCAGGGGATGAGTGCACAAAGAGAGAAAATCTTCAAGCAGACTCCCTGCTGAGTGTGAGTCTCCCATCTACATGGGGCTAGATCCTAGGACCCGAAAATCATGACATAGGCCAAAATCAGGAGTCAGGTGCTCAATCTGAGCCACTCGGGTGCCCCCCCCAAGTAACATTTAGATTACTATATTAATTCACTGTACTTGGCTAATCTGCCGCCATTTCTCTTAAAGATTTTATGTCTATGTGGAAAGAATAACTCTGCCTAATTTTCATCAATATGTTTTTACTCTTTCTATATTATTATTTTATCAATTACTAGTCTTTCTTTACAAATGTATAATTTGAAAATATTTTCTAATTTTCTCATATTTACTACTATATGATCTTGGGACTATATTGCTTTCATTCTCTTTTGGGAGGAAAAAATTTAAGCAGAGATCAATAAATGTGATTTTAGCTTCAGAATCTTCAAACAAATATAATTGAAAGAGAACTTCACTTATTTTTTTGTTCTTATTTATTTTAAGAATAATTTAGTAGACTAATAATAACTAATATCCTAGTGGAAAATACTGCTTTCTGAATGCATAAAAAATATGATTGTGGGCCCAGAGATAGCTTTCAAAACATACATTTATAAAATATTTAAGGGCCTCCACTAAGTGAAAGCCACCATGTATGCCAGAACAACTTAGACTTGAACCACACAGGGATACAATTTGCAACAAGCTAACCATCAAGTAGGGGTTTATACCAAAACCAATAAACCAGAAGCAATGAGTGCCATTGCTTTTCTGCTCATATAGGTACAAAAAACCCCACTTGAACCTGAAGAGAAAACAAAGCCCGGGGGAAGAGTTTTTGTATTTTGCACTTGATAAAGTTTACAGACCCTCACCCTGAGGTTGTGTTTCAAGAGTGGATGAGGAGAATTTTGGGAGGACAGATAAAACATGAACGGAGCGGCTGGTGAAGCAGTTAAGATACTGTAGAATTTGAAACACTGTATTCTCATTAGTAGTCTGCATCAACAGTATATTACAGATACAGTTGTTTTTAATTCTTCACAATTGGAAGAAATCATCCCCACAAAACCAAGGAAAAATAACTGGAAGAGGACACTCAGGGAATGAATACTCATCTTTACTTTGCAAGAAACTGAAAATTGACTAAAAAGATACATTTAAAACTTCTTTCCCTGGGTACATCTAAAAAGCAAAAGTATTTATTGGTCCTCCATTGAGAAAAAATAATGTGTTTTGGGTTTTTTTTTAGTTTCCTATCACTACTGTAAAAAAAAAAAATGCCACAAACCTACCAATTTTGGAGGTCAAAAGTCCAAAATGGGTCTTACTAGGCTAAAATCAATGTATCTGCAGAGTGGTGTTTTGGAGAAGAGACTTCTTTACATCTTCTCTTATTCAACCCACTCGCCTCCCTCTTTTAAGGACACTTGTGATGACACTGGGTCCCCCTGAAAAGTCTAGAATACTCCCCATATCTGAAAATCCTTGACTTAATCACATCTACAAAACCTTTCTGCCAGGAAAGGTTCCAGAGGTTAGGGTGGGAATGTTTGGAGGGCAGGGGTAATCATTCCATCCACCACAGGGGTATAGAAGCTTTCCCCAAGAGGTGGGAGCTCACTCGGCCTGTCAGACACTGTGGCGTCATGATCTTCCATGTCACCCTGTCTTTATGTAGGACAAGCATCCTAAAGTCTCCCTGCTTCTTATCTCACCGAGTGACTCTCTCCACACAAGCCCACACCTGAACCTCTAGCACCTATTGTAGCCCTTGCTGGAAGCATCGAAAGTTCTCCCTAGTTGAAATTTCCTTTCCCCACCTGACTCTGAATTTCTGATTCCTCTTCTTCACTTGGCCATAGTCATCTGTTTATACCTAAGACATTAAAATATAAAAATTGAGTAGCATGATTCTCTTTGTCTTCAACTTTTTCTTGACTGCTAGGGTATCTGTCTCTGAATCTGTTTCAGAAGGTGACAGCTAGTTCTCAGGTTTAGTTTTACATTCTGAAATTCCAAGTTTCCTCATGTGTTCCTGAATTCTAGAAGCCAGCCCAAGGTCCTGTGTTACAGGCTACCCTGGATGGTTTCTGCCCTGCACCTATCCGATTGTGCTGTTTCTGAACAATCTGAGACTGATCCCCCTACTGCCAGAGCTATCTGAATATATGCAGTCTTATAAGTATTTATGCCACAGAAAGGTCTATAGATAACTTCAGAGTTATGTTTCCTATGTTTACTTGTTAAGTTTAATGAGCTCATTAATAAAAGCCTAGCTAATAGCTTACTTTCAGTTTTGAATTTTGTGCCTATGCTTTATTATAAAATTTTATAGTTCTAGTTAAGAAAAATGTAAACAATATTATAAATACTGTGGATGACCATCTGCTTAATCTTAATTACTCACAAACTTAATGGGAGATAGTATATGCCAAATATAAATATTAACGTGTGTGTGTGTTTGTGTGTGTGCACGTGAGTGGAATTTATACCTTTTCAGCTCCAGAGCAGATAAAGTAATTGCTGACTAAACAGTAAACAAAAGATGCTCGGAGAAATGTGTGTTTCCCATAAGACTCTATAAGTCTTCTAAAAAAATATTTCCAAAGTCACTGATTTTTTTGATTACCAAGAAAATAGTGTACAATGTTGTGTTTATGGTTATGTTTGTAAAGAACAATATTAATTTCTGTTGGAGACAGGACAGCAGTAAAAGCTAATCTCTAGAAAGATATACATACCCAAACCAAGAATCATAAAGTGCAACTAATTTGCTAAGGAAAAGCGCCTCCCCCAACACACAATCAAATTTAATAACATTTTAAATGACCAATAGGAAGTTATCATTAACTTACTGTTAGAGAGCCTTACTGCTCTTACTTTGTAATTTAAAATTTATTTCATGACAAATTCAAAACAGAGATTGTATATTGTCAAAATTGTATAAGATTCCATCCATGGCAAGTGGCGAAATATTTCATCCACGGCCAGAGTCAGTTAAGAATGCAGCCTTTGGCCATCTAGATGGTGATGTAGGTCATTCCTGGCTTTAGTCCCCCACACAAAAAGACCAGCCAGCAATTAACCATAGATAAGGCATCACTGTGAAAATCCCAGAACTTGCAACTAAGGCTGAAGCCCTCTTTTGGACCACCAGATTATAAGAGTAAAAGGAATGGCAACTTTCTGACTGCATCTCACTTTCCACATGCTAGAACCATACCATGAGGGCCTTTCCTTGGGCCTATCATTTCTCCAGTAGGAAAAAGAGAACCCTGGGTAAGCATGTAGCTCCTGCAGCATTAGAGGACACTTCCTGGGTGGCTTACTTAGGTCTCACCTTCCAGGGTCACTGGGGAAAATCTGCGGGGCTTCACTACTGGGGATCAAATGGGGAAGGAAAAAAGGGGTGGGGCATACAGCAAACAGATCTATAGATTCAATGCAAAACTACCAAAATTCCAAGGACATTTTTCACAAAAACAGAAAAATCAATCCTAAAATTTGTATGGAACCACAAAAGCCTATGAGTAGCCAACACAACTGTAAGAATGAGTAATTGTGAATGAAAGAATGTGATGATGAAGGGGCGCCTGGGTGGCTCACTCGTTAAGCGTCTGCCTTTGGCTCAGGTCATGATCCCAGGGTACTGGGATCCAGCCCTGCATCGGGCTCCCTGCTCTGCGGGAAGCCTGCTTCTCCCTCTCTCCTTCCTCCTGCTTGTGTACCCTCTCTCACTGTGTCTCTCTATGTCAAATAAATAAATAAAATATTAAAAAAAAAAGAAAGAATGTGATGATGGAGGCATCACACTTACTGATTCTATTTTATTATTATTTTTTGCACCTGTTGATTTTAAACTATAATGCAAAGCTATAATAAAATAGTATACTGCTGGTATAAAAATAGACACAGAGAGCCATTCTACAAACTCAAGAACCCCAAAATAATCCATCACATAGAGGGTCAACTATCATTTGACAAGGGAGCCAAGAATACTCAATGGGTAGGGGGTACAGTCTCTTCAATAAATGGTGCTGGGAAAATTGGATAAACCATAGGCAGAAAAGTGAAATGGGAACCCCACCTTCCAAAACTAATAAAAATGAACTCAAAATGGTTTAAAGGCTTAAATATAAAACATAAAACTGTAAAACTCCTAGAAGAAAACATAGGCAAAAAGCTCCTTGAAATTGGTCTTGGCAAGGACTTTCTACATATGATGCCCAAAGAAGAGCCAATAAAAGCAAAAATTAGTGAGACTACATCAAGCTAAAAATCTTCTATGTGGCCAAGAAACCGTTAACCAAATGAAAGGCAACTTACAAGATGGGAGAAAATATCTGCAAACCATGTATCTGTTAAGGGATTAACATCCAAAATATATAAAAAACCCAAACAACTCAATAATTAAAAAAAGAACAATCTGGGCGCCTGGGTGGCTCAGTGGGTTAAAGCCTCTGCCTTCGGCTCAGGTCATGATCTCAGGGTCCTGGGATCAAGCCCCACATCAGGCTCTCTGCTCAGCAGGGAGCCTGCTTCCCCCTCTCTCTCTCTGCCTGCCTCTCTGCCTACTTGTGACCCCTTCTCTCTGTCGAATAAATAAATAAAATCTTTAAAAAAAAAAAGAACAATCTGATAAAACATGAACAGAGAAACTGAAAAGAATTTTCCAAAGAAGACATACCAAAGACCAACAGGTACAATTAAAGGTAGTTTACATCACTTAACATCAGGAAATGCTAATCAATGCATTATATGCTATCACCTCACACCTGTCAGAATGGCCATTATCAAGAAGACAAAGACATATCAAGTGTTGGAGAGGATGTGGAGAAAGGGAACCCCTGTCTGCTGTTGTTAGGGACATAAACTGGGCCCCTATCATGGTAAACAGTATGGAGGTTCCTCAAAATATTAAAAATAGAACTACCATATGAAAATAGAACTACTAATATTAAAAAGAGAACTACCATCCTACTTTTGGGTACATATCCAAAGGAAATGAGCTCCCTATCTACACTCCCATGTTCATAGTAGCATTATTTATAATAGCCAAGACATAGAAACAACCTACATATCAAATGATGGATGAAAGGATAACGAAAAAGTGATACCTATGTATAAATATGGCTGTGTGTATAATGAAATACAAATTCCATAATATGTAATATATATAATGAAATATTCAGCCATTAAAATAATGTAATAATATGAATGGAACTTGAGGGCATTTTGCTGAGTGATATAGGTCAGGTAGGAAAAGAAAATACTGTATGTTATCACTTATATGTGGGTCTAAAAAACACAAACTCAGACAACAGAGTGGAGTGGTGGTTACCACAGGTAAGGGAGGTGGGAAAAAATGGGGAAAGAGGTCAAAGGGGGCCCAAAATTCCAGTCACAAGATGAGTACATTGTGGGGATGGGAGGCACAGCAATGTGATCATAGTTAATGCTGTTCACATATTTGTAAGTTACGAAGAGTGGAGCCGAGATGTCCTTCAACAGACGAATGGACAAAGATGATGTGGTTCATATAAACAATGGTATTACTCAGCTATCAGAAAGGATCAATACCTACCATTTGCATCAACAAGGAAGGAACTGGAGGGGTTATGCTAAGTGAAATAAGTCAAGCAGAGGAAGCCAATTATCCTATGATTTCACTCATATGTGGAACATAAAGAATAGCACAGAGGACCACAGGGGAAGGGAGAGAAATCTGAAGGGGAGAAATCAGAGAGGGAGATGAATCGTGAGAGACCATGGACTTTGGAAAACAAACTAAGGATTACGGGGGGGGGGGGGTGACAGGTATTTAGGAGGGCACATGTGGTGATGAGCACTGGGTGTTATATACAACTTATGAAACACTGAACACCACAACAAAAACTAATGATGTACTACATGTTAGCTAACTGAACTTAATAATAAAAAAAATTCTGACCATTAAATAAAAAATCTATATGAGCTGATGGCTGTGTTAGCTAAAAATAGATACATATGAGGTGATACTGTAATTAGTTCGTTATATGTATATATATAACATTGTATATGATGACATATATATGTATAATCATTATGTGGTGCACCTTAAATTTACATAAATGTTATATGTCAATTATATCTCAATAAATATGGAAGAATGAAGATTTTTATTATAGATTAGTATTCTTACAACACAATTACAACAGTCCTGAGCTAAAGTAAAAGGAAAGGGAAACCTATTAAATATATTTAGGCAATCATTTCCATATCAGAGAATTCCCGTGACGTTAAAATTGCTATTAAATTAAAGTTGTAAATTTTATTCTATCAGCTGAATTTGTCACTAGCAGTGAGAGACTTTTCCCTCTGATTTTAATGCATGTTCAAGTCACATATCTGTAAGAAAAGTACATTCCAACCTTCCTTATCTCCAGATAAGCCAACCTCCCTCTCGCCTCAGTTTTTTGGCTTGCTCTTCTGTGACTTCCGTGCTCTGAGATTATCATGCAGGTGCCTCTTTTTCACCCTGTGTGTCTCACCTCAAATGCCCCCTCCCCAGAGGGCCATCCTTTATACTCTCTGTAGAAGCCCCAGGCTGCCTCCTTCGGGTCCTTCCAAATTAGAGCACCTCCCAATAGCAGCTCGATGCCTTGATTTATTCTCTCCTTGGCACTCAGTGCTCAGTCACTGGTATCTACTTCCATCATGAGAGCGCGAGCCCGGTGAGAGATGGACTCTGGTCTGTTGTGTTCACTCAACATTGTATGGCACACAAACAGAGTTCATTATCAGCCATTATTGTTGCATGGGACGCTGTGGGGCTCAGTCAGTAGAGGGACTGGCTCTTGATTTCAGCTCAGGTCATGATTTCAGGGTCCTGAGATCAGCCCCATGTCTGGCTCCATGCTCAGCAGGGAATCTGCTTGAGGGTCCTCTCTCCCTCTCCCTCTGCTCCTCCCCCTGCTTGCACAGTCTTTTCCCCTCTCTAAAATAAATGAATAAATAAATCCTAAAAAAATAATTATTTTAGTGTGAAGCAAATGAATCATTCTATAGACCTCAAAAAGTTAATGAGGTTAACTTTTACCTTCTTGCAGATGCTTATTCTACGAAAGAAAAAAAAAAGGTATCCACAAATATATTTTGGTGACCTCTTTGACTCTCTGAGATGAAGCACAGCACTTGTCACTGTGACGATGATGTGTACTGGCTAAGACAGACATGCAGTGTATTTTGGAAAAGGTCAAGAGACTATGAGAAAGATAACTTATTTTATCTATTTTATTTTTTTAAGATAACTTATTATAGATATTAAATTGAAGCATAAAAGTTATCTGACCCTCCAAAAACACTGCCTCATTTTATAAACTTTGGACAAATGGGCCTAAAGGTAAGGTGAAGAATAACCAAACTCATTCACTCAGTATTCTCATAATGATTCTCTGTAAGCAACAAAGTGGAATTTGATTCAGTGGTTAAAAGAACTCAAAGGCAATCAATCAGAAGGGCTCTCCTCATTTGATACAATATTTTATTTCACGCACCACCATTTTCCCTTCATACTTCTTGTCCCACAATACTCCATGTGATTCTTTTTTTTTTTTAAAGATTTTATTTATTTATTTCAGAGAGAGAGACAGAACATGAAAGATGAAAAGGTCAGAGGGAGAAGCAGACTCCCCATGGAGCTGGGAGCCCGATGCAGGACTTGATCCCAGGACTCTGGGATCATGACCTGAGCCGAAGGCAGTTGCTTAACCAAGTGAGCCACCCAGGCGCCCTCCATGTGATTCTTAAACAACATTTTAAGTGGATAAAATTGCTCTTTTGCTCTTCCTTGCCATATGGAGACAGGTGCCCTAGTCATCAAGGGAAGCTATGAAGTTATGGGGGAATCCCAGTGACTTTAGGTGGGTGACAAAGCCGGTACTTTTAATAAATAAGAACATGGGATACTGGAAATTTAGGGACTAAGGGTCCTTGGTTTCCAGTTAGGTACTTGCAGTTTTACTTCTTGTGTTCTTGTATTCTTTCTCCTGGCTTATTTTGAAACATCTATACTTTTCAACTTCTCTCCAAGCCATATTTCATCCTATTTCTCTAGCAGTAATTTTTAATTACTTTAGAAGTAGCAAAAATGTCCATATTTATTTATGTATCCATATTGACATTAAGTTGTTTGCTGATTTTTCGGGTTGAGATAATTCATTAAACTGTCAAGTATTCATTCTGTGCTCTCTCTTGTACTCCTTCATATATTGCTATGAGTTGAGGCATTCTTATAAAATTTTTCTTGAAATTCTTATGGATCCCTCATACGGATCTATTATAATGTCTTCTTGGTTCTGTCACTTTGAACTTTTGTTTAAATATTAATTTTATTTAGTAGACTCCCTCCTGCATGGACCCACCAAACCCAAAGAGCAAGCAAGTCTATCTAAATGCACGGGAGTGAAATGAAAATGAAATAATCATGATCTCTTACTGCTTATTTTAATTAAGGTAGAACATTTAAATTATTTATAACATGTGCTGTCAAAGATCTGTCCATTCAAGATTCACAGCAAAGGTCTGACCGTTACATATTTGTATTAGTTCCTAAATGACTCCTCCACAGCCACACTCATCTCTGTGTCCGACTGCTGCTGCGGATCCCGAATTATTACAAATCTAGAGCCACTACAGCTAGCAAAAGATCAATTTTATTTCACCAAAGAATGAGAGGAATCAAAACTAAGAACACCACAGTCTGTAAAGGCCCAAAGACTACTAATGTCTTACCAAAACCAACCGGCTAATGATGGTAATAAAGCCAATGTTATAAACTCAGTGCCCTTATTCAAGACTGCAGTTTGCAAGAGATGCTCTCTGAAGCAGCACTCTCTAAGAAAATATTATAACCCATCTTTCTTGTCACTCAGCTAAAAGGAAAAGACATGAGGACTGTCTATAATTTTAACCATTTATAACAGGTGTTGAATGAACTCAAGCAGAACCCTGGCTGACAGAGGAGAGATAAAGGAAAGGCATCTAACCGTCCACTGCTGCGTGGTGTCAGATGAGAGAAAGAGGCAGAAGGGAGAAGGGCGGGAAGAGGCTCAGGTCCGGCACTGTCCGGGGTCAAGTTCAGACAGAGGAGAAAGCAGCATGCCTCTCTCGCCTTTTAGTAAAACAGACACACACAGACGCCTCCTAGCATCGTGGTGTGGAGAGTTGATCTGTGCGAAACACAACTGAGAATAGAGGAGGGGCAGGATCAAAGAGGACTTTTGCCTTCACTCACTGCTTCAAAATGGATCAAACATGCCCCACCTTTTGGCTGAAGCTGTATTCCTCATGTGAACGTCTTACAGCGTCTTCGTGCAGCAAGAGAATGCCCCAGGACTGTGGTCTAAGCACTGTTTCTATTTATGATTTGCCTACCTTGTACTTGTTTTTAGGGATTCTAATAACAAGACATAAAGAAACAAATGCAATGCAGCATATTAGACCTCGTCCCATCAGTTTGTAAAAATGACTTCAAGCAACCTCTACCATGGCAATGAAAGCTTCATTCATTCAGTGAGAAAACAGCCCAAGACAATGTCTGTGCTTCTGTACTCCTGTCAGAAAGGATAAGATCCATGATGCATTGACCAACTCTAAAGAAAACCTTTATTCTTAAGGCACCAAAAATGTCCTTACAGTCTGTATTAGTTTTCTATGGATGTATAACAAATTACCACTACCTTAGTGAGTTCAACGACATAAATCCATTATGTCAGAGTTTCTGTAGATCAGAGGTCCTCTACTCAGTCAGCTAAAGTGGAAAATAAGGCTGAGTTCTTTCCTATAGGCTCTGAGAATATGAATCCGCTTCTGGTCTCATCCGAGTTTCCAGAATTCACTGCCAGGCTTCTTCTGCGTGGACCTTCACACCAGCCAGCAAAGCACATGCAATGCTTCTTGCTTGGAGGGTCTCTGACTTAAGCCCCCAGCCAAAGAAAACTTTTCTTCTGAAAGATTCATGATTAGGTTAGCCCCCCACCCTCCAAAAGTCCCCATTCTTAAAGCAACTGAGCCACAAGACAGAACATCATCATGGGAGTAAAATCCCTGAAGTGCACAGTCCTGGAGGTTGTGAAGGGGGTGTTAGGGTGGAGGTAAGACATCTTGCAGATCATGTGAGAATCCTGCATGTCAAATGCTGGGGACAGATTTCTAGAAGATACCACTAATTCCTTCCCAGATCCCACAGTCACAGTGAAAATGAAAAGGAAGATACACGCAGATTTGTTTTAAATATGTAAATCAAGAAATGTCCTACTCATTTCAACTTTCTAGAAACAGAATATGTGTGCTATATAATAACACATTTATGTATCATACCTGAGACTCTTTTATTTTTTGTGGGGCCCAGTGTCACCTTGGAGATAAAGGTCCAGAGAACCTGCCACAGCTGACAGGATGACAGGAAACAAACTATTTCTTGCATGACCCTGGGCTCAGGGAGCAGCAGAACATGCCATGGAGGCCTTTCCGTTACCTTTGCACATAATCCCATCCCTATCTGGCTCCTGGGGCCTGGCTGTAGCATAAATCCATAGGTTCTCTTTAATGAAGAAGTGCAACTACTCATCTGTGATAGATATCAAGTCTGTATTTCATTTTACACAGACACATGGCGATAGTGGCCTTTTACACAAACGATGTCAACACAGCAATAAGGAAACGTGCCATTGTTACATTTTCTATACACCAAAAAGAGCACTGATGTGAATTAGATTAGCAATCCAGCAAGTTCAGTGTGCCAGGTTTTCAGAGACTACCAGTTCAATCGTGCGCTCTAACATTTTGTTAGAAAACAGCACTGGTTTCCCTAGTCTCTGACAGCTCAACTCTGTAGCTCTGACTGAAAAAAGAGTGTTGATCCGAACATGAATATCTACCAGACATGAGGGCAGCACATGTGGAAAAGGTTAACTAATCAATTAAAGCAACCAGGCAGCAACTATGCATCGTGGGTGTCTGTGTGCCCGCTGCAGGCAGGAGTGACCATGCTGAACAAGACGGGCCTCTGGCCCTAAGTCATTTTTCATCTTTTTATAGAAACAGACAAGAAAACCATTGATTATCATTTTTTAAAACGTCACTGAGGGGTCATCAGAGGCTGCCCTGCGAGCACATCTAATGGACGCTTAGTGTTATCTTAGGGATCCAGAGAGATCCTTAAGCTGACAGTGAAGGGGTCATTCGGCAGGAGCCCTGGGACTTTAACGCCTCTAGTTAATATGGATGAAGAAATCAAAGGCATGCCTATCAACTTTCTGCATAATTCAAAACTGGGAATGATTGGTTACTTTTGTTAGGAAGAAGTATAACTGAAAACAATTCGCTCACTCAGATGAAATAAACACCCAATTAAAAAAAAAGACAATAGGAAAAATGAATTATAATCATATTTAAACACAATAAAATAATTCATAGTCAACTGTGAAGATTTGATTTGATGAATGAGACAAAGACGAAAAGAAGTTTGAGTTGACTAAAAGAATCATTTATCTTACCACTTCAGTTTCTACACATTTACACCTTGGTAACTGCCAGAACCAGTACTGGCACCTAAATCTATCAGTCAGGGGTCTGAATTGGTAACACAGATTAGGAGGTAAGTCACTGTGTTATAATAGAAGTTAACTAGTTTAAGTTCTAAGAACAGAGAACAGACTTGATAAAATATATCTATATAAAAAAATGGGTTTATGTAATGCACAGGACAATATATGTTTCAGTACATGAGGAACTGAGAAAACAGTCCAAATTCAGAGGACAAGGCTACAAACTATAACCAGAAAAATTAAGTGAGCTGACAAAAACAGCCAACGGCCTATTCATACAAATCCAGTGTTCCAGCGCAAACTAAACTCGCTCCAAGACGACCCACATGAGAGACCCTCTCCTCAGGCTAAAGATACGATTACTAGAAAACCTAAAGAAAACTAAACAGAGATTATTTCTCAGCATCTCCACTCAGTGAAAGGCCCGGGAGGAGTTTCTGAGCTGTCTGTGTAAAGGAACAGAATATACCATGTGTCTAACAGAGGGACCACAGGCCGGTGATATGTGAGCACTTCCTGAAGTTCAAGGATGTTTTACTAATAAAGTCAGGGTCCAAAAACCAGGCTTTGTGCTAGATGTTCCACAGGACGGAATCGCTACATGGAACCCCTGCCTCAGTAACCAGGGAAGTTCACAGTCATGGAGCCTTTCTATGCAATGGCTGGTGTTGCTTTCAAACATGGCAGCTCTCAGTCTTGGCTGTTTCCCTACCGTCTGCTGAGACAAAAGATGAAACTGACTGAGAAGAAAGAGAGTGGTCATGAAAAGAACCAGGGGCTGCAAAGGTACTAACATAGCCTAAATAAATAAAGAGCATTGGGGGGTATACTACAGGCTTCTTTAAATGTATAACTGTCCTCTTTGATGGCATAATTGTGTGTTCCTTGCATTTATTTTTGTGTCTCCAGAAGGTAGAACAAAATCAATGGGTGAATATTTTTTTTTAAAAAAGTGATATTTTAGATAAATACTGGGTTAATTTTGAATACTTCAGTTTTTCAGTAAGACTGTGACTGCTTTGACCTATTCCATTTTCTCCATTGTTGAAGTAATGAATCAGAAATAGAATCATGCTTTGTCAGGATGTTGTCAGGATGTTGTACAATTCCTGTTGTCAGGAATTTCTCCTTTGGATAGACATTTATATGAATGTATGTTAAAAACCCCTTCTGACTCCAAATAATGTTATTCTAAGTGCATTTTCCTTATAATGAAGAAAAATTAATTACACAAGCTAATGAATAAGTAATTATATATCAAACAATGTGGGTGGAAAGGCAAATTACCAGTTCTGTAAATAAAGCCTGTAATAAAATCCACTTGCTTTATATGAATATGTTGCCAAGGGGCCTGGGTTCATTATTTGGCATAAAGAAACATTCCCTTCCCTCTGTTTAAATATTTCTCAGTTGAGAATTATTACGCAGAGAAATGGAGTAATATATAATACCACGGTAGCCAAGAGTAACTAGAAAAATAAAAGATGCACTAACTTAATCAAGCCACCAATGCACTCACCTGAGGAAGAACTGAGCACAGAGAGCAGAAGAAGTGTTTCTTTATGTCAATAATGGCATTTAACTCATTATTCCAAAGGTTCTTTCCATTTAAATGAACAAAAACAATTACTTATATCTCATGGAAAGATTTAGCATTCTATTAATAATATATTTAATTTTTATTATAGCTGTCTACTGGTAAACACCATTCAAGTAAACTTTGGATCTTGAGAAGAGGAAGGAGTAAAGAGAAAGTACAGAATTAACCTGAGACTGCTGTTTTTTTTAGAGCTAACCAGATTTTCAGACAGACACATTATAAAATTGTTATGAAATTTATTTAAATAAAAATTTAAATTATAGGCTATAACAAGCATTTGGTGGTCTAAATTAACCATTAAAGTCATTTAAATTTTGGTTTAATAAATTTATTTAAACTATGCTTTTAGTTTTTAATTAAAAATTAATATGTAGTTCAAATATATATATATATCTAAATATATACCTACATGTACATACAGTACATATTAACACATATACATAAATATGTATCTGTATACACAAAGTATTATCATTATTTTCTGAATCTTCTGAAATTTTAATGTGAATTCCCTACTTGTTTCTCTTTTTTCTTTTTCAGATATTGTACTATAAGTTTAATGTTCTTTATTTTTCTCTAATTTTTAAAATTAATTTTAGTTGTATTTCCTTTTGCTTTTAAATTGTATTGATATTTTATTTTTTTAAAGACTTATTTATTTGAAAGAGAGAAAGAATGGGTAGAAAAGCAGAGGGAAAAGGAGAGAGGGAATCTAAAGAAGACTCCCCACTGAGTGTGGAGCCCCATGTGGGGCTCAATCTCACGACCCTAAGATTATGACTTAAACTGAAACCAAAAGGTGGATGCTTCAACAACTGAGCCACCCAGGTGCCCCTGTATTGATAGTTTAATTTGGCTTACTATCAGGTCAAATTTTGAGGGTATCTCACGAACAATCAATAGAAATTGCAGTTTTTACTGTTCAACTTGAACCACTAAATCAACCTTACTAATTATATCATGGATATATTTATATATGTTACATCTTCATTGTGAATTACAAACAACACCCTTATGATATATCTTTCTAAATATTACTTAATGCCTTGTAGCTATCAAGCTACAAGCTACAAGCTTCTATCAAGTAACTGCCTTGATAGACTAATGGAATGGCCTTTTTTAAAAAATATTTTATTTATTTATTTGACAGAGAGAGAGAAAGAGAGAGATCACAAGTAGGCAGAGAGGCAGGCAGAGAGAGAGGGGGAAGCAGACTCCCTGCTAAGCAGAGAGCCCGACGTGGGGCTCGATTCCAGGACCCTGAGATCATGACCTAAGCTGAAGGCAGAGGCTTTAACCCACTGAGCCACCCAGGCACCCTTGGAATGGCCTTTTGAAGACTCAGATGTATCACAGCTAGGTGTTAGTACCTTGCTGCACTGTGACAAGGTTCTCCCAGAAGGCTGGATATGCTGAGTCAGCATCCCATATATGGTACTGTTTCTACCACAGCCAAGATTCAGGGGCCCAGGAATCAAGGAATGGAATTGGGAGAGGCACCATTCACTCTTACCCATAGTGAGCAACTAACAAACATTTTGCTTCCTATTCTGGAAACCTCATGTTCTACTGGCCTGGAGGTCCCAGTTCCAGAGGAAGCAATGCTTCCAACAGGAGACACAACAGTGATTCTACTGAACTGGAAGTGAAGACTGCCACCTGGCCACTTTGGGTACCTCCTGCCTCTGAATCAACAGGCAAAGAAGAGAGTTGCAGTGATGGCTGGATGACTGATCCTGACTACCAAGGATACATGAGGCTACTGTTCCAAAATGCAGGTAAGAAAGAGTATTTCCAGAATGTGGGAGATCCTCCTTAAAGCATTTCTTATTAGCATGCTGCCCAGTCATTAAGATCAGTGGAAAACTACAACAACCTAATCTGGGAAGGACTGAAGATCTGGGTCACCTACCAGGTAAAGAACCAGACCAGCTGAGATATTTGCTAAAGACAAAGGGAATACAAAGTAGGCAGTGGATGAAGGTAGTTCTAAATGTCAGCTATGACCACATGGCCACTTACAGAAACTATCAGGAATATATGTCAGGAATATATCTTTCTTATTTTGTTATGAATATGTTCGTGTGTTCCTATAGGCTGAATGTATCTCCCCTAAATTATTATGATGAAATTTAATCTCCAGTTTGGTGGCACTTGGTGGTGGAGCCTCTGGGAGGTCATTAGATCATGAGGGAAGAGCCCCCATAAGTGACAATAATATCCTTATAAAAGAGACCCAAGGAACTCTATTGCCTTTCCAGCCATGGAAAGACACAGTAAAAAGATGGCCATCTATGAACCCTGAAACTGCTGGTGCCTTAGTCTTGGACTTCCAGCCTCCAGAATTGTGAGACAGAAATTTCTGTTGTTTATAAACCACTCAGTCCACTCTTATTATCAGCCTGAATGGACCCAAACATGTATGAATGAATTTATATCTTTAATGTCTTTCTTCTCTTATTACTGTATAATGTAACATAAAATGCACTGACTTTATTTCACAGTATTTAAGTATTTTAATCTTATAGTATTTAAGTCATGGGACATCAAAGAGAAGAGTAAACTTCACTCACAGGCTTTATCTCCTCAGCTGAAGGGGTTGGTATATTCTTATTTGGATGCATAATAGTTGTATCATGCTAGGCAGAATTAAGACCTTGTTATTGCCTTTATTTGGAGATTAAATGCGGTTTCAGGAAAGGTGTGTGGGTGCCTGTTTGACAAGGGTTGGACTTGTGAGGGCTAACTTCATGTGCAACCTTGACTGTATCACAGGGTGGCCAGATATGAGGCTGAACACTATTTCTGGGTGTGTTTGTGAGAGTGTTTCTGGATGAGATCAGCAGTAATCAGTAGACTGCAAAATGCAGTTTGCCCTCCCCAGGGTGTGGGGGAATCATCCAATCTGCCTAGAGCCTGAATAAAACAAAAGGCCAAAGAACAGAGAATTTGTTCTTTCTCCTCCTCAACTGCTTGAGCTGACACATGGGTCTCCACCTACACTTTGCACTTAGATTTAACCATCCACTCCCCTGGTTCTTGGGCCTTTAGACACAGAATGCTCTGAGTCACTGGCCCTTCCACATCCCCAGCTTAGACGGCAGCTCACAGGACTTCTCAGTGCCAGACATACTGGAGTCAAGTCCTCGGAATAAATCATAAATCACAAATCTCCTCTCTCTCTCTCTCTCTGTGGAGAATCCATTCTAAAATGACATGTTTGTTTGTTTACTGTATTTAACGAGATGTTATATAAAAACATCATCTCTATATAACATGAAGAAAAGAATTATGGGATGGGTTGGCTATTATTACTATCATTATTAGGAACATTGTGTGTTCTAATAGTGGCTACAGAAAACAAAAATGGTCAAGGCATGACCCTGGTCACCTCTATGCTTATAAAAGAGAAAAACATGACTAAGAAAATTTGAGAAATAACTAGCAAATAGGTGGCCGCCTGCCTGAATTATTATGACTTAATAAAATATTTGTTAGTTAAGATTGATGAAAGAATGGGAAAATTTATCTGCAAGTAAATGTGTAATATTTGGTTACATACACATAAAGAAAAGTGATATAACACACTAACAGCTATGGCTGATCTCCAAAGAGGGGCACGCCTTTCGCTTTTAGGGTGTATCTGAATAAAAGTCACTGACTCTCACCTTGTACCCTGAGAAACGTACACTCCGGTGGTATTTAACTGATCAAAGATGGCTACTTCCACGTGTGAAGAGGGCATTCATAATGACTCTGGAGCAGCACTGACAATCTGGGCACCCAGGTCAACCTGCCTGTGTCTCACCTCCATCTTTCACCTCAGTGTGCTCTATAAGATGGTGCGTCATCTTCAATCAGGATCATCTCCAGTTCCCCAAATCAGTCACTCCAGTGTTTGCAATTTATGATCATACTGGCATGAGTCAAACTACACAAAATTAAGGTCATCACCGAATGAAACAAAGCACTCTCAAATCTCATCGGAAGCTAAATTAAATATTAGGAAAAGTATTATATTAAATGCCAAGACTCATGTTTCATTTCAAGCCTTTTAAATTTGTGGGGGCATTCATAGAAGTACTTACGAAGTCATCAACCTGCAGGAAAAAATAAGAATTGGATCCTAGAAACAGTTTCCAACTGAGTGGTGCTATTAGGCGCTTGGGTAATGTGGAAAGAAGGCAGGAAAGGACAAGACTGACTATATTTACAGTCCTGCCAAAGAACTAATTGTGCTCAACTGTCTGTTTTATTGACATGAAAATGCCTAGTGGAGGTGGAATAAGTAATATCTGTATACAATTCATTAGTATAAGTGTTTTAGAAACCACTGATTTGTATAGAAATGAAGCCGAAGAGCAGGGATGAGAACACTGGTAACTGAGTTTCTCTCACCTTCAGGCTTTCCGGAACATTTGTGGGTCTCAAACATTTTGCCATATTCTTGAAAAGGCAAGAGATATGGTGATGTGTTTACTTGCCTGCTTTAGGAAAATAACTACATGGTGACTCTGCATTTTTGTTCCTCTTTCATTTTCCCTGGGAATCAAATGGAACTATTTTGCCAATTTATATAATGAAATACACCCATACTCACCATTTTTTCCCAACTAAATAAGGTGTTTGTTCTCCTGGAGCACGTGAATTAAAAAACAAGTCTTCCCATTTCTTTCACGTTTTAAAAAATGTAGCCCAAATTCTCCATCTCTGTTAAGAACTAGAATCTTAGGAAAAGAGCTTCGTGTGGAAATGAAAAATTCCTTCTGAAGCTTTTGCTGGAGATCATCTACTATAAAAGACAATATGTTACCTTTTTCTTCTGTATTTATGCTTCCTCAAAGGTGCAAACAAGAGGGGCACCTGGGTGGCTCAGTCGGTTAAGCATCTGCCTTCAGCTCAGGTCATGATCCCAGAGTCCTGGGATCAAGCCCCACATAGGGTTCTCCGCTCAGTGGGGAATTTAACTCTCCTTTTCCCTCTGCCTCCCTCTGCCTGCCACTCTTGCCTGCTTGTGCTACCTCTCTCTCTCTCCCTCTGTCAAATAAATAAATAAAATCTTAAAAAAAAAAAGGGAGGAGGAGCAAGATGGAGGAGAAGTAGGAGGTTGAGATAGAGTTGGATCCCAGAAGTTCATCTAGATAGATATTAAATCAGTCTAAAAGCCAGCATTCTCAAGAGGAGAGAGAAGAGAGGGAAAAGAGCAATTCTAAGAGCAGAAAATCGACCACTTTCCGAAAGGTAGGACATTTGGAAAAGTGATTCCAAAGCGACGGGAAGAGAGACCGCGGGGGGGAGGGGCCGGCTCCCTACAGCCGCAGAGCCTCCGAGCACAAAATCGGAACTTTTAGAGTCTGCTCCGCTAGGGGACATTGCCCCAGAGGCTAAACCGGACGTTTAGCCCTTACGGGAACAGAGTGGTTTCAGGACCTGTGAGATCACAAAGAGACCAGGGGTGTCTGAGTGCAGCAGAGCTCCCAGTAATCGGGGCAGAGAAGCTGGCGGAAGAGAAAGAACTGCGCAGTGCACTTTCCAGCTGGGGCTTACCCTAGACCGTGGCCGCGGCCCTTCAAGCGGGGACCACATAAGGCATTCCGGAGAGACCCCCTCCTTCCTCCTCGAGGAGGAGCAGCGCGGGAGCGTGCAGCAGGAATCTGCTGGGTTTGGAGACTCCAGGTGGGGCCCCGCGCCAGAGACAGAAACGCGCTGCCACCGGTGGCTGAGCACAGAGCTTGTGCGGGGAACCGGGAGATGGGAGTGATTGACTGCTTTCCTCTGAGGGCGCTCTGAGGAGCAGGGACTCCGGCCGGGGACTGGGAGCTGCCAGTTGCATTCCCAGGTTCCAGGGCGGTACGGAAAGCACTAAGGGAACAAAGACTCCCAAGAGAGAACTTAGCGAATTGCTTAGACCCTCCCTGGGCAAGGGCAGGGCAATTCTGCCTCAGGCAAAGACATCTGAGAACCAAGTTGAAAAGGCCCCTCCCCAGAAGATCAGTGTGAATATCCAGCCAAGCCCAAGTTCATTAATCAGTGAGAACTATGGAACTCCAGAGTACTTTTCTCTCTCGCTCATCTAGTCTTAGCTCGATAAAATGAAAAGGCGGAAAAACTCACCACAAAAAAAAAAGAACAAGAGACAATACTGACGGCTAGAGACCTAGTTAATACAGACATCAGTAATATGTCGGAAATAGAGTTCAAAATGACAGTTATCAAGGTGCTTGTTGGGCTCGAAAAAAGTATGGAAGAGATCAAAGAATCCCCTTCTGGAGAAATAAAATCCCTTTCGGGAGAAATAAAAGAAATAAAATCTAACCAAGATGAAATCAAAAAAGCTATTAATGACATTCAAACAAAAATGGAGGCTCTTAATGCTAGAATAAATGAGACAGAAGAATTAGCGACATAGAAGACCAAATGACAAAGAATAAAGAAGCTGAGAAAAAGAGACAAACAACTATTGGACCACGAGGGAAAAATTCGAGAGATAAGTGATACCATAAGATGCAACATTATTACAATAATTGGGATTCCAGAAGAAGAAGAAAGAGAGAAAGGGTGGAAGGTATATTGGAACAAATTATTGTAGAGAATTTTCCTAATCTGCTGAGGGGAACAAACATCAAAATGCAGGAGGCACAGAGAACTCCCCTCAAAATCAATAAAAATAGGTCTACACCCCATCATCTAATAGTAAAACTTACAAGTCTTAGTGACAAAGAAAATCCTGAAAGCAGCTGAAGACAAGAAATCGGTAAATTACAGAGGCAGGAATGTTAGATTGGTAGCAGACTTATTCACAGAGACCTGGCAGGCCAGAAAGGACTGGCATGATATATTCAGAGCCCTAAACGAGAAAAACATGCAGCCAAGAATACTATACCCAGCTAGGCTGTCACTGAAAATAGATGGAGAGATAAAAAGGTTCCAGGAGAAACAAAAACTAAAGGAATTTTCAAACACCGAACCACCCCTACAGGAAATATTGAAAGGGGTCCTCTAAGCAAAGAGAGAGCCTAAAAGGAACACAGACCAGAAAAGAGGAGAGACAATATACAGTTAACAGTCACGATAAAGGCAATACAATGGCACTAAATTCATATCTGTCAATAGTTACCCTGAACGTAAATGGGCTAAATGCCCCAATCAAAAGACAGAGAGTATTAGAATGGATAAAAAAACAAGACCCATCGCTATGCTGTCTACAAGAAACTCATCTTCGAACCAAAGACACCTCCAGCTTTAAAGTGAGGGGGTGGAAAACAATTTACCATGCTAACGGACATCAAAAGGAAGCTGGGGTGGCAATACTTACATCAGATAAATTAGATTTAAAGCCAAAGAATATAAGAAGAGATGAAGAAGGACATTATATCATACTTAAAGGGACTGTCCAACAAGAAGATCTAACAATTGTAAACATCTATGCCTCTAAAGTGAGAGCAGCCAATTATATAAACCAATTAATAACAAAGTCAAAGAAACACATCAACAATAATACAATAATAGTAGGGGACTTTAATACCCCCTCTCACCGAAATGGACAGATCATCTAAGCAAAAGATCAACAAAGAAATAAAGCCTCTAAATGACACACTGGAACAGATGGACATCACAGACATATTCAGAACATTCCATCCGAAAGCAACAGAATACACCTTCTTCTCTAGTGCACATGGAACATTCTCCAGAAGAGATCACATCCTGGGACACAAATCAGGTCTCGACCGGTACCAAAAGATTGGGATCATTCCCTGCATATTTTCAGACCACAATGCCATGAAACTCGAACTCAATCACAAGGGGAAAGGTGGAAAGAACTCAAATACATGGAGGCTAAAGAGCATCCTACTAAAGATTGAATGGGTT
>CM052812.1:2978911-3043427 GCA_028533885.1 Nasua narica
GAGAAATGAAACAAGATGGGATGGGGAAGGAGACAAACCTTAAGAGACTCCTAAACTCACGAAACAAACTAAAGGTTTCTGGGAGGTGGGGGGGTAGGGATATGAACACTGGGGAGGGTATGTGTTATGGCAAATGCTGTGAAATGTGTAAGCCTGATGATTCACAGACATGTACCCTGAGGCAAATAATACATTATATGTTAATAAAAAATTAAAAACAAAATAAAACAAAACAAAACAGCATTCACAAATGAAAAAAAAAAAAGGTACAAACTAGAATTTCAGAACAGCAGGGATGACTTCTTCATTTAAAATATTTATCCTTGGGGCGTCTGTGTGGCTCAGTGGGTTAAAGCCTCTGCCTTCGGCTCAGGTCATGATCTCAGGGTCCTGAGATCAAGCCTCACATCAGGCTCTCTGCTCAGCGGGGAGCCTGTTTCACTTCTCTCTCTGCCTGCCTCTCTGCCTACTTGTGATCTCTCTCTGTCAAATAAATAAATAAAATCTTTAGAAAAAATAAAATAAAATATTTATCCTCTACCACTCCCCTTCCAGGATAATATCTATAGAAAGCAAAAGAAACCAATTTATTTTAATAGGAGAGAAGGGAAATGGGCAGCCCTAATAATGGCACATTTTTATACCTTGATAAAAATGATCCTGTTCTCCATGTTTTTCCTTTGACAAATATCACCACGTTAGCTCTGACCTCCTTCCTCATCTGTCAGTAGAATATGGTTTTCTGCCTTGAAATAGGCTTTCTGAGGAATCTTTCATATGGCATGTCCATTGCTAAATAAATTGGCCTTTGAGGTGAATGCTGGAAGATTTGAAGCTTGGAATCAACATCAATGTAACCCCCTCTTGTTTTAGAAGGCTCCGGGGATTAGCCACCCTTGTTTTCAGGCAGGTCTATGGCATAGATGGTCAGCCAGTAACAGGATTGAGCCTCACATGCACCTCCAGGAAGACTGATATCTGGAGCTATACCCATGGGCATTTGCAATTTTTGTTTACTCAGCATGCATTTTCTTAATTATCTTCAGAAAATACTTCACCAACCCAACAGTTGGGCGGGAGCCTCAAATGTATTAAAATCACCTTTTGTCATAGAGCTTATTTTCATAACATTTTGTGGCAAAATTCAAGCACAGATCAAAAGCTGTATTTTTTCAATCTTAAAAAAGCCTACGAGAACAGAGAAGACATTATATCTACTTCTATAGCAATGCAATTCACATCCCAGAATGTTCAGTTTAACATATCCATATACACCGTAATTCCTGATAAAAGGGGATTTTTCATCTTGTCCATGTATATTTTCTGGAATACCAATCCAAGAACAAGAGCTGACAGATCACCCTTCCCCCATCAACCAAAACCACAAATTCTAAAGAAATAATTTTCAAGGAAGGAGCCCAAAACACGCTAAGAATCCTATTCTTTAGCCTACGTCAGTCTTTATATGGAAAGAGTAAAGTTATCTGGAAGAATTTTTTTTTTAACAAAAGCACTGTCCGCTTCAAAAGCACCCCTTCATAGTGAGTCTGTGCATTTTGATCCCCTCCAATGCATAAGTGGGTATGCATGAGTGTATGCGTGTGTGTGAGGGGTTTCTCTCTCACCACCGGCAAACTTGCTCAACTTGCTTTTAAGGTGGGATACTGACATCTCAACCCCTGGTTGGGTAAGACAAAACTCACTGGCTGGGCCAACTTCATGCCCTAGAAATTCTGAGCAGAAGAAGTTCTATGGAGTGCCAAGCATTTGAGGGTTAGGTACAAAAAAGGATGTGTACAATTTCAAATGGGCATAATTCACAGCATGGGATCCTACTGAAGAAGCTGTCTGATGGACTGCACTACCTCTAGCATCAAGAAGCCAAGATGCTCCGGGATTTCATTTGGTAGCTGTAATGGTCAGCCTGCATTATAGAATTAAATAGTGTAGAATTACCTAGAGATAAATTAAGGTTAGCTAATTTAAATCATGCAAATAAAAAAAGGAAAAATTCAATAATCTACCTCAATGTTTCCCAGTGACCAAACACTTGGAAATATTGACTGGACTCAACCCATTCACCTTAGCTATTTTCATTGTGTGTATACCTCAAGAATATAAAATGCTTTAGGGCAAATGTGTTCAAACATCATGATGCTTAACACAATACTTCTAATTCTATAGATTCTTAATTCTTACTGACTTGGTGTAATATAATAAGCCATTACACATTGCAGAAAGCATTTTCTATGTCATCGACATTTTCAAAGTTTATGTATAAAATACTTAATTTACAAGGTAAGAGAATGATTTGGCTGAGCCTGTATAATCCTTTACATGTGTGTGATTGCATGTTTTAGCATTTTATAATCCATCAGTCGTAAACAGTGCCACTTGTCTTGCAACCTGATACACATGAGACATTTGGGGATATCATAGTTTTTAACTTTGATCATCAGATAAGAGTCTCCATATGAATGATGTGCAATGCTTTTTATTCATGGGATTATCAACTTGATGATGTAAAATGAGGTATCACATGTGAAGTGTCTGGCATAGAATATGTTATCATTAGGAGGAGAAAGAAGGACCACAGTGCACTGTATATAAAGCTCAAAGGTAAGGTTAGTGAAGCCTCAGTTTTATTTCGATCCAGTATTCAGAGACAGGAGACAAATTCATAAAACACAGGCAATTCTCTTAAAGACCTATATATGAGACCTGGAACCATAAAATTTCTAAAGAAAACATAGGCAGAAATCTCTTGGCTATTACTCTTAGTGATATTTGCTGGACACGTCTCCCCAGGACAGGGAAATAAAAGCAAAAATAAACAAACAGAACCGCATCAAATTAAAAAGCTTCTGCACAGTACAGGAAACCATCAACAAAATAAAAAGGCATCCTACTGAATGGGAGAAGATATTTTTAAATGATGTATCTGATAAAGGGTGAATATTTAAAATATATAAGTAGCTTATACAACTTAACATCGAATAATAACAATAACCCAATTAAAATGAGTAGTGGACCCAAATAGATATTTTTCCAAAGAAGACAAACAGATGGCCAAAAGACACAAGAAATGATGTTCTACATTACTAATCATCAGGGAAATGCAAATAAAAACCACAATAAGATATCACCTATCCCTGTCAGAATGGCTAAAATCCAAGACACAAGAAATGTCAAGTGTCAGTAAGGATGTGGAGAGAAGAGAACCATTGTCCACTGTTGGTGGGAATGTAAGTTAGTATGGCCATTGTGGAAAGTATGTCCAATATGGAGGTTCCTCAAAAAATTAAAAATAGAACTACAATCCAGCATCCCATTTCTGAGTATTAACCTGAGGAAAACAAAAACACTAATTTGAAAAAATAGGCTCACATCTATGTTTATTGTGGCATTATTTATAATAGCCAGGGCATAGAAGCAACCTAAGTGTCCACTGATGGATGAATGGATAAAGAGGATGTGCTGTGTGTGTGTGTGTGTGTGTGTGTGTGTGTGTGTGTGTTGTGTGTGTAAAATGGAATACAACTCAGGCATAAAAAAGAATGAAATCTGCCATTTATGATAATACGGATAAACCTAGAAGATATTTTGTTATGTGAAATAAGTCAGACAAAGAAAGACAAATACCATATGATTTAACTTATATGTGGAATCTAAAACAAACAAACAAACAACAACAAATGAGAAACAAGCTAAAAGAGACCAAATTAGTGGTTGCTGGTGGGAAGATGGGCAACTTAGGCAGAGTCGATTAAGAGGTACACATTTCTAGGCGTTAAATAGTCATGGGGATGAAAAATACAACAGAGGGAATACAGTAAAAAATATTATAAAAACTTCATATGGTGATAGGTGGTAACTAGATGCATGATGGTGAGCATATCTTAGTGCATATGTGTCAAAGCTCTGCGTTGCACACCTGAAACTAATATATTACCTGTCAATTATACTCCAATTAAATATATATATATCTATTTAAAGATTTTACTTATTTATTTGAGAGAGAGAGAGCGAGAGCGAGAGCGAGCGATCACAAGTAGGCAGAGAGGCAGGCAGAGAGCAAGGGGGAAGCAGGCTCCCCACTGAGCAGAGAGCCCGATGCGGGGCTCAATCCCAGAACCCCGAGATCACAACCTGAGCCAAAGGCAGAGGCCTTTAACCTCCGACCCACTCAGGCGCTCCTAAAAATATATTTTTAATTAATTAATTTATTTGAGAGAGAGAGAGAGAGCAAAAGTGGGGGGGGGCAGAGGGAGAGGGAGAGAGAATCTCTAGCAGACTCTCTGCTGAGCGCAGAGCCTCCCACAAGGCTCGATCCCAGGACATTGAGATCATGACCTGAGCCTAAGTCAAGAGTCAGATACTTCACCAACTGAGCCATCCAGGTGCCCCTCAACTGAAAATATTTTTTAAACATACTGGCAATTCTCACTATCCATGGAAGTTAGGTCCTATGTATGCACTGTGAACACTGAATTAATGAATATGTAACCACTGCTCTTAGGGGAAACACAGAGTTCATTTTCTGCAAGCATTTGGTGTTGATCTACCATCAACACATTTCTTTGTTTTATATATATTTTTGTTTGTATAGAAATCTTATTTAATATATGTTGTTGATTCATTTTTTAATTTTTTTTTAAGAGAGATCATGAGCAGGGGGAGGGGCAGAGTGAGAGGGAGAGAGAGAATCCTAAGGGGGCTCCATGCTCGGCTCAGAGCACAGCCTGATGTGGGTCTTCATCCTACAACCCTGAGATCATGACCTGAGCTGAAAGCAAGAGACGTTTAACCGACTGAGCCACCCAGGCACCCCTGTATTATTGATTCATTAACACCGAGATCATGGCCGATGGCACAGTAACTTAAGCCTGAACAATCCCTATGTAACACACACATTTCCTCCACAAGGCACACCACAGCCTTCCTGCTCTCAGGAACACTAGACAGCACATTCATACTTGCCTCAGGAGATATTCTAAATACCAAAATCACCAACAAAAAGCATAAAAATATGAAAACTGTTGCACTAAACTGTAAAAGGAATACTTATTTATAGGATGAGAGCTGAACAGGGAGGCGGAATGGTGCCTTGACCATCCTCAGCTGGGAGTGCGTATGTTAAGCTACTGAAACTTTCTGCCACCCTCCTGAATGTGTCTATAACTGACTGCAAAAGTGCCATGATTATTGACTTATGAACGACACATAAATTTAGCAAGCAGACAGACTAGCAAATGTGAAATCTGCAAAGGAGGATCAAACACATTTTCAAAAAATGCAAATTATCTGCTTCGTAGTAAAACCTACAGCCACCCTACATTTTACTTCATGCTAGAATGCGCAGTGCTGATAAAGCTTACAAACATCCTAGGAAAAGACACATCTCTATTGGACACGAAAAGAGTTTGGACGATTTCAGGATGCAGTAATGCCATGGATTTCAGAAACTGAGATTGGTATCAAACTTTGACAAAACCAACCAATGGTTTCTTTCTTCCTTTTTTTTTTTAAGATTTTGTTTATTTGTCAGAAAGAGCAAGCACAAACAGGGGGAGCAGCAGGCAGAGGGAGAAGCTTACTCCCCACTAAGCAGGGAGCCCCACATGGGACTCGATCTCAGGACTTGGGGATCAGGACCTGAGCCAAAGGCAGACGCCTCATTGAATGAACCACTCAAGGTGCCCCCCCTCCACCCAACAGTTTCTTAAATAACTGGGTCAATAAAAAAACACACAAAAAAAAATTTGTCTGAAACTAGGTCTTCATAAATCTACAAGAGGCTATGGTTTATAAGGCATTTACATCATGTTATCCATTAATGTTGTTTTTCCTTCAGGAGTAAGTGTGAGATAATTTATAATGTCTACAATTTACTCATTCAGTTATAAATGCATTGAGTCAGAAAGTGGAAATTGAATGAAGTCCTGTCTGACCACCTTGCCTCCACATGCTTACCATACGATGGGCTCATTAAAGCTTCAGGGCCCCAAAGGGTTGTTTCTGGTTTTGTTTGTGGCTAGTTCGTTTGTTTTTCATTAAAACATGACAGCTGAATCTACTTCACAGATTACTTGAATTTGACTCTTAATGCAACAGACAAAAATATGTAAATGATGCCTCCATGTGCCAGATTGGCCTACCAATAGCTGTACTTAAATAAATTTCCTACAGGGAATAAAAAGAAGAAAATTAAAGTCATTATCTTCTCTCCATTACTTTCAATGAACATTTCTTTGACAATATATGCAATTCCTAAAGGCTTTTCAACACAGTTACCCACAATAAAGTACACTGATGACCATTCAGAAGTACAGCTGAATCCACAACTTGAAAATTATTTTATGATTCCACCACCTGTCCAACTGTTAGTGGAAGTAAATGGACCTTAATAAGCAGCTAGAAAAATTCAATGGCAGGAACTTCATGCTGCTGTACGACCTGTATTACAACCCCCATGAGAATGAGCCAACTAAGCCGCACGGTGCAATCTGGCCAAATATTTATTACATGTCTACACAGTGGAAGACATTGAAAGGGGTTCAAAGCCAAGGAAGCCTTCGGTTGGTGGGAAACGCAGCGTCCAGTCGTGGAGATGAGGGACAGCTATGTAACAGTGGAATGCAGGGCTACCCAAGATGACTGACACCAAGGAAGTACATACCAACTGTCGTAGCAATTCAGGCAGGAAGGGGCCTGCCATTGTAGGGATCAAGAAATGTTGCAAAAGTGTGAGCAGTGGACCTAGAGGAGCTGGAAGATCTTTTTAGCAGGAAGGCTGAGGAAGGGGACATTTGAACTTTTGGTGGTTAGGGAGGGCATGCAACCTACAGACAGATTTTGTGTGTTGTGTGTGTGTGTGTGTGTGTGTGTGTGTGTGTGTGTGTGCATGCGCACGTGTAACCATAGGGCACGTGTCAAGGTTTGTCAAAGATTTACAATGCCAGAATGAAAAATCCATACTTAAATTAGAAAAATAAAGGAAGTCTTTTCATGGATTAGAGTTATTTCTTAAAATTATTTACCATGGGGACACCTGGGTGGCTCAGTCGGTTAAGCATGTGACTTCGGCTCAGGTCACGATATCCAGGGTCCTGGGATAGAGCCCCGCATCGGGCTCCCTGCTCAGCAGGGAATCTGTTTTGCTCAGCAGGGAATCTGTCTCTCCCTCTGCCTCTGCCCCTCCCTCTGCTCATACGTTTGCTCTCTCTCTCAAGTAAATAAATAAAATCTTAAAAACAATTAAAAAAATATTTCTCACAGATCAGGGTACAGGCAAGTTTAGAAGAGAAAGATACAAAGGAGAGAGCAGCCAGTTAAGTGTCTCAGTGGATACCACATACTTTAGGTATATTCTGCTATCGGATGTCCCTAACAAGGCTTTAACAAGCTTGCAACAATTATTCCTATTTTATAAATGCTTATGGACTTTAAGTAAAGTGCTCAAAGTCACAAAGCTAGTAAATGATAAGCTAAACCACAAACCAGTCTCTTTGGCAGAAGGATGTGCGAAGCCAGTGCTGGTTGAAGGACTAAGTAAATGAACAAATAAGGGAATATTTTGTGAGGGACTTGAATTCCTAGTAAGTTCAGTCCTCACCTCCAAGGAAATCTGTAATGGATTCATCTTGAAAATGCTTTCCCTTATGCTTTTCTGATGTATGGAACTGCAGGCGAGCTTACCAACAAAATAAGTGACTTTACAGGATCCGAGCATGTTTTGCGGACTTCATTAAAAATTTTACACTACCTTTTTTTCCTGCAAACACTTTTGTATCTATTTTGTTTTTCCCTTTACCTGTGAGTGATTTCTAAGACATTCTTTGGTGTCTCAGACAGTAAAGAGCTCTAGACACACACTCCAAGGGACTTCATATTCTTTGCGAGCAGCACTTTGAGGGAGCATCTAACTCAGTCACTAAGAGAACCAGTGCTGGAACTCACCTGTCTGGTTTTCAGTATCTGGGCAACACTAGGGAGTCACTTATCCTGTGGGGACCATCTACAGAATGGGGGGAATAACATATTACCCTTGTATTGCCCGTGAGTGTTAGATAACTTAATACAGACCACCTAATACTGTGGTAGGCTCTTGGCAAGGGCTCTATAAATATTGACCAACTGCCATTATCTTTTTAAGATTTAAGGCACCTGGATTATCCTGAGCCTTATGATTTAATAATAATGATAATCACCAACATTTAAATTCCAGGCTGGAAAGGTGAGGGTAGGAAAGTGTTTGCAGAGGGGCTGCTTAGGTTCTTACTTCTTGTACCATGTGTACATGCCAGTGCCTGAGGGAGAGACAGGTTGATCCAGAAGCTAATTCCCCCCAAAGGAGCCAATATCGGATACATGAGCTACATTTTATGGCTTCCTATCAACACTAAATAATCTGTTCCTCATACACCCAGGAGCTTAGCCCTGGTGATGCAAGCAAGACTCGCAGTGAATCTCTGGGAGCCGGGCTACAACAGAACATTCCTGCCATCCTTCAGTGGAGCTGTGAAATTAAAAAAAAAAAAAAAAAAAATTCAGCACTGACAAAACCCATCCCCAGAAAAAAAATCACATGCGTCCTTGTCAGTCCTTGTTCTCTGATTTTTTTTCCATATTCAGCATGTGGGAATTGCAAGTCTCCCTTAAAACTCTGCGTTTTTCAGAAGAAACTGAAAATTTGCTATAAAAAGATATGTTACTTCCACCTTAGACTTTCTTTGGACCCAAGGAAGAGATGTATTTGGGGAAATTTCTTCGCATTTTACTGTAAAAGATGTTCTCTAGTCTCTCCCAGGCTCATGAGGCCAAATGATTTCAAATGAAACTATCTAGCAAAAGTGGTGGGGCAGAGGTAACACGTGGCTACATTCTTGTTCTGGACAGAATTCTTTCATCATTTTCATTTCTTCATTAGTACATTGCTTTCCCTTTACTCGTGAAATATGGAGAACTCAAGAGTCATTTTATCTCGGAGACAGGTATTTATACTACCACTTTATTTTTAAAATAACCAAGATCTTTGTGAACAAATCTTTAATAAGGATTATTTTTAAATCTTCAAAGTAATATGTTGACTCATTAGGTGAAGCAAAATGTGTAGTAGTTCTATGAAAAATTTTCACCAGGACAGATCAGTTAAAGAGTAATCCTGTTGAAGGTGATATAAACTTGCTCAACTGTTGCTACAAAAGAGGATTATATGAACAACAATAACCACCACAACAAAAATAAGCATACATATAGTCTATATTTGAGAATATATAAGATTGTGCTTTATAATAATTAAAGTTTTCCCACAAGGAGGGGAAAAACCAGTTAATTTTACTTAACAATTACTATCTAACAGATTTATGTTAAATCTTGTCATCTTATTTCTTCTGAACAAGATAAAGGACTATGTTATTTTGCCTTTACAAAAAAAAGGAAACTGAGTCCTGGCAAGATGATGAAAGTTGCTCAATTGTCATGTGGTTTCAGTAGTCAGTCTGTGGCGAAGCCAATATATGAACTGGGCTGATCCTGAGGCCACTGGACGAGCAAACGACGTGTCTCAGACCTGACACACTGAGCAGAAAGGAGTCCCTGAAAATTCCTGACAAGACAACTAGCAATGAGAAAAAGCCTGCCACAGAAATTCAGTGTGCAGAAGAAAACTGAGGGAGAGAGAGACAAACAGACAGATATCTTGGGGTTCGGATGGGCATTATCAACTCTGTGCAGGGGTGCAGGATTGAGGGCACGCTGAATAATGACACTTTAGACATACCTATGACACTCTGATAGCACTTGTGACCTCACAACAACCTTATGGATGAGGTATATGGTCACCCTCACTTTACCGATAAAGAAAAGATTCAGTAATTGTTCAAGGCACACAGCTAGTATGAGAGCCAGCTGGTGTTGGACACCAGGCTTATGCGATCTAGGGCCTCTATGAACACTGAGCTATACTGACCATATTATTCTATGTGTGTATAAATTGTTCTGAGCCTCACAATACCCCCGTGAGACACATCAGGACTTACAAAGGTTAAGGGACAACTGCTGACATATTATTGGGATTCAAACCCAGGCTTGCTTATGACAACAGGTAGTTACATAAAATATGCAACTGACTACCTTCAGCGTAAACGACTGTGCCAAGAAAGTAACCCTCCTGCTTTCATGAAAGATTGGTCTCAGTTCTAAGACTGCAAATTCCTTGAGGTGGTTTCAATAATTCAAGAGTTATTCTTTTTCCTTCTTCTAAGACCATTTGCTATTCATCATCTGGAAGTGCTCAGTACTGCTTATTGTTGAGTTCACCAAGGGTAGCAGTTCTGAAATGAGGAAATTAATCAACATTGGATTATTTTCTTAAGAAAAAAAAATGCCACAGAATCTACAGTGCATTTCTCAGGCTGTTTTCCTATCGATTACAGTGCAGATGCCTCTCTGAGGAGCTGCAGTGACATTAGCTGCTGACTTCAGCCTGGACATGGACGTCATCCTCCACTCACTGAGAAGTGGAATAGCCACGTCATGTTGCAGCAAGACCCAGAGTCACAGTGGGCGGGTTGACCCACGGGAAGAGGACCAGAGGGTGCTGAGATTAGAGATTAAGGGTAAATCAACATCAGAAAAAAGAAACAAATGGAAACTCCTCTGCTTCTTGACGGTTGGTGTTCGTGCTTGGGCCTTTCTTCCTTGTTTTTTCTGGATTTCAAAGCTGTGCACAGTTTGTTCAAGCCCCCCGTCCCATGGTGGATGGGCTGAAATCTTCCCTCAGATACTCACCGGCCCTGGCTTCCGACCTACTAAAGGCATCAGGCACAATTTCAAGTCTGACTCTTACACCTGACTCCGTGTTGCTTCAATTTACTTTTTCCCAGAACAGTAGGATTTTTTTGTTGTTATTCCTAAACACTTCAAAAAGTGCTTTGCAAGGTTCACCAGTTTTAACTCATAATGCTGACATCCTGTTGAACATTATAGGATGGTTGTCAATGCACACATGGCTAACATACTGAAACTTCTTTTCACTAATGAACAGTTCGAGATTGCTCCTGGACGTGGAAAAGACTTTCCAGCAGCTCCTTGCTCCTCGCACCACTACAGCAGGTACCACATCGGATTCTGATACGCTGGCTTCCTTGAGCTTGTACCTGGCAGTCATGCCCTACTGGCCAACTCTGGGCCTACTTGTTATCCCTGCTGTGGGTCTTGCTGGAATCCCCACCATAAATAACAGAAAAATCTCAAGGTCTAAAATCTTGGGGGAAGAACTAGCTGTGTGCCCAGAATCACAAAGAATCAGTCACTTTTATGTCGGCATAGCCTCTCTTTACGCACACGTTCTCCACAAACATCTCTAAGGATTTCCTAGAGCATCTGCACTGACGGACAGAACTGTCCGTATGCGCACGCCACACTGTTTAGATTACAACAGCTTTTCAGTACATTTTGAAGTTGGGAAGTATGAGTCATCCCTGCCAATTTTCATCTTTTGTTCCAGGTTGTTCTGGTTATCCTAGGTGCTTTGCTACTCTACACAGATTTTTTAGGATCAACTCATTAGTTTTTACGAAAAGCCAGCTGAGAGTTCAAAGTGACTGCAATGTCCATTTTCCTTTTTATAGACGGCTGGATATGATTTGCAATTTTGAAAAATATATTTTTGCATCCATGTTCATGAGATATATTGCTCTAGGGCACCCTTTTCTTTATTGATTCTGTCCGATTTTGGTGTCATTCTCATGAGGGCCTCATAAAACTAAACGGGAAGTATCCCACCTCTTCTATTTTCTGACCTTCTGCGTATTGCTAATGCTTCTTGTTTTAAACATTTAATAAAATTTGTCAATAAGTTGGCAAATTGGAGCTTTCCTTATTGAAAGACTTTGACAACAGATTCAAAATGTCAATACATACAAATGTCAATACACTGCGATTCCAATTTGTTTTGTTTTGAAAGTTATATTTTTTTTTTTAAAAAAAGGTCTCCATTGCATTTTAGTTTGAATGAACCAGCATAGAGTCTGTATTCCCTTATTATCCTTTTCGTATCTCTATGACCTGTAGTGATGTCCCATTCTATTTTTGACACTGATAAGTTGTGTATTGTACCTTGTTTTGATCAGTATTTCTAGGGTTTTATTAATTTTATTTAATAATAAAAATGTTCAGTTTTGTTAGTTTTCTCTACTGTTAATCTGTTATTTAGTGTATCAACATTTTTCTTATACCCTTCCTTCCAATAATTTGGCTTTAATGTGCTCATTTTACTTTAAGCCTCAGCACAGAAGTTCAATTAACTCTAGACTTTTATTCTTTTCTAATAGCACATACCTTTAAAAAGCTTCCTTTAGATACTATTTTATCAATACTCTGACATTTTAATATGTCATTTTTTATTACTTAGTTCAAATTATTTACAAAATAGTGGTTATCTACACATCTGTAACTTAATTCTCAACTACCTGAGGCTCTCATATTTATTTAAATTTTATTTATTTCTAATTTAATTCTATTAATTGGTCAGAGATCATACTCCGTATGTTTTCAAATTTTACAATTTAATTCTGAAGTATATTAATCTCTATATCACACACACAAAAAGCATACTCTCTTACAAACCCATAGTACCTTTATCCAAGACCATAGGTGTATTTTACCAGTTAGCCCACTGGGGTCCTGTACAAATAAAAACAAAGAGAAATACTGGAGGCAGTTCCCACCTGGCATCAGATGCAGTACTTGGTAGTCATGGCACTTCACTCTTTAGTCTGGGGATTGTCTCCATCTTTCTTTTGTGACTTGGCCTTTTTGAGTACTACAACCCAGTTATTTTACAGAATATCACTACAACTGTGTTTGTCTGGTATTTCTCATGACTAAATTCGAATTGTGCCTTGGGAGTAGGGATGCAGAGTGACGTTATTTCTTTCATAGTGCATTCTGCCAGCAGGAATATTATAGCTTTATTTTATTACTAGGTTGGTTTTTATATCTCCCACATTCAATAAAATGTGTATGTCCTGTTGTCCTTAATTCTTCTGTTTTCTTACTCATTACCACTCATTTTTAGGTTCAAATGACAGCTTGCCTGACCTATAGGAATAAACTTATTAATGCTACAACTATCGTTCTCCTCTAAATTTCAGATTAATTTAAAATATAGCATTATGATTTTTCTTAGTCCTCAAACTGTCAAAAGTTACATTAGATCACCTTTTAAAGCCTTTTATGATCTGATCTTGATACATCCTACCAATCTTATTTTTCATAGCTTAAATGAGCATGTTTATCGAATATTATTTGCTTCTGTGTAAAATTATTTGAAAACTGATATTTTCCTTTTTGACCCACTACAAAGCTCCTTCCCCACCCACTACAAATATTCCCTGTATGCTCTTCACTTTATACAGTTAATTACATCGAGAATAAATTCATCACCAATTTCCCTTATTGAAATCTTAGCCATTTGCCAAGGTCTATTTCAATTACTATCTCTATCATAAAGTCTTTTTTAAATTTCTCTAGTTATTTTTTCCTGAACTATCATATTGTCTGAATATTGTACGATAATTATTACATAACTATTATTCAATCAACCACTAAGTACTTATGTGCTGCCAGAGGCAGTATGGATGAACTTGTGGTTGAGAGAATGTGGTCTGAAGTCAAATTGTTTCAAATTTAAAAATTTGAAACTGAGGACTTTCAATTTCAACTATATAATCTTGGCAGCTCCTTCACTTCTCTGTGCCTTGTAGAGGTCACCTAACACCAAAGCTCAAGTAAGGACTAAAGCAGAAAATTCTTGTCAAGCAGTTAAACAGTGCCTGGAACAGAATGGTACTCAGTAAAAATGAACTATCATTTTTATGATGGTTCTGCCTTAACATCACCTTCACGTGCTCTCTCTTTTCTGTTTCCCTCTCTTCTGTTTTTTCTCATTCTGACTTTCTTACTTGACAAGTTATTATTATTTTTTTAATTTATTTGACAGAGAGACATAGTGAGAGAGGGAACACAAGCAGGGGGAGTGGGAGAGGAAGAAGTAGGCTTCCTGCTGAGCAGGGAACCCGATGTGGGGTCAATCCCAGGACCCTGGGACCATGACCTGAGCCAAAGGCAGATGCTTAATGACTGAGCCATGCAGGTACCCAAAGAAGTTATTCTCAGGGCAGTGTCTGACACTCTTGTTGCCCAGATTCCATTCTAACCTTTACTGACATTGCTGTGGTCCTTCTGAAGGACCACAGTCTCACTCTGCTTCTCAAGTACCCTCCTGCTTAAAATCTTTTAGTGCATCCACATAGCTGATAGGGTAAAGCTAAATTTCCTCATAACCTGGAACATCTTTCTTGTTTTGACTCTGACTACTCTCTACAATTACTCCACTGTTGTCAGATTTCTGAATTTTCTATCGGGCTTCACGAGATTTGTCTTTGCTGATGGACCTGCACTGCCATTCTAGAAACATATTCTCTATCCCCCCTCCTACTAAATTCAGCGGGGGAATCCTGTCCACATTCCAGGTTTCAGAAAACCTCGGCTCCAGACCATGTCCTTTGAACTGCATGAAACCAATGACTTCTAAGACCACACGCCTACTGCTAACAGAGAACCTACAACTTCACTGTCTACTTCCCTATATGCCCTTACTAGCTACTCATAAACTAAAAGAGAGAAACTATATCCAATTCAACCTCGTATCCCTGGTCCCTCCTACACGTAGTATGATGGTTTGACTAAAAAGGTTAGTAAGTATTTTCTGAATGAATAAAGAAGTAAATACTGTAGTTAACAGTATGGAGATTCCTCAAAAAGTTGAAAACAGAGCTACCCTACGACCCAGTAATTGCACTAGTGGGTACTTACTCTAAAGATAGAAATGTAGTGATCTGAAGGGGCACTTGCACCCTAATGTTTATAGCAGCAATGCCCACAATAGCCAAACTATGGAAAGAACCTAGATGTCCATCAACAGATGAATGGATAAAGAAGATGTGGTGTGTGTATACACACACACACGCATATACATACAATGGAATACTATGCAGCCATCAAGAGAAATGAAATCTTGCCATTTGCAATGACGTGGATGGAACTAGAGGGTATTATGGTAAGTGAAATAAGTCAGGCAGAGAAAGACAATTACCATATGATCTCTCTGATATGAAGAATTTGAAGTAGGGCGGGGGGGTTGTGGGGGTGGGGGTGGGAAATGAAACAAGATGGGATCAGGAAGGAGACAAACGATAAGAGACTCCTAAACTCATGAAACAAACTGAGGGTGGCTTGGGAGTGGCGGGGGTAGGGATAGGGTGGCTAGGTTATGGACACTGGGGAGGGTATGTGCTATGGTGAGTGCTGTGAAATGTGTAAGCCTGATGATTTACAGACACGTACCCTGGGGCAAATAATACATTATATGTTAATAAAATTTTTTTTTAAATCAAAAAAATAAAAAAATAGAAAAGGAAAAAAATTAAAAATTACTGATGCAGGGGAAAACATGATGTAACAATCATTGTTTTGGTCAGGATAAACTAAATAAATTTTGTTTTCCTTTGATCAGAGGGGAGGATGTTTGATGATATCCTCATCTAGAGACTCAGGTTGATGGGGTCCCTCGATCTGGAATGTCACTGCCAAGCATAGTAGAGAAGAAAAAGATGGTAAAATATATGTAGGATTTTAAAAACTGTCCCTGGAAGTAACAGACACAACAGTCACTAGAATGGCACAATTCTGCTCTGTCCCCAAAGGAGGAGAACTGAAACCACAGAATAAAACCACCTTGTTATAAAGTCACTTCCCACCACATTGGACTATGAGCTCCTTACAGGCATAAAATACCTTCTATGAATCTGTGTATATTAAAAAAAAATGTTGCCCATAGCAGTTACACAGTGTAGGTTTTTGTAATGAGTGAATAAATAATCTCACATGGATCTTAAACATCAATGCAAATTATGAGATGATTTCAGATAAAAAAAATATAACAGGAGCACGTAGGTGGCTCCATTCATTAAGGTCCAACTCTTAATTTTAGCTCAGGTCATGAGATCAAGCCCCACTTCAGGCTCTTTGCTCAGTGGGGAGTCTATCTGAGATTCTCTCTCCCTCTCTCTTTGCCCCTCCCTGCTTGCTTACTCTCCCTGTCTAAAGAATATCAATCAACTAGTTCTAAAAGATTTCTAATTCAATTGAAATGTTGACTCACTTCAGTCTTATTTCCCACTTCCTTAAATTTCTTCCCTTTCAATGGGGGAAACATGAATTGTATTATCTGGAGCCTCCCCACAGTGTGCAATAAAAACGTTCTGAGACTTCGCCTGAATTCTTCCTCTGTCCTTACTCTGTGTAAACAGTTGACCTTACTATGGTAGAATACCACCACTGCAGATGCTCATCATGTGGATGATTTCAAAGCACTTACTTTCTCCATGGGACATCAGACGCCATGTTTTCACACCACACTCACTATCTGCAGTGTGCATGTTTCCATCCTTTTCCATCCTCACTAAGTACAAACCTCCCTCTGACGTAACACAGGTTTTGTGCACTCAAACCTATGTCTGCAGAAAAATTACTGTTGCTAAATACCCACTCTGGATTCCTTGCAGTGGCTGTCAGGTTCTTGACCCCACTGAATGAGCCCAGAGTGGGGAGAACCTTATGGAAAGTGAAGTGAGAGATATTTCAAAGTATTAAGTCTAAACACTGATGCTGCATAATTACTGTGTTATGGCAGGATCTTCTTGATATAAAACCCTGAAAATGTTCAAGTTATTCAGGAGATATGAAAAGTACAATGGAAGGAGGAAATTATAACATTTTTCCTAAATGTCATATCTAAATGTCTTATATAAACATATAGTAATGCAAAGAGGAAAAGTAACTGTTAAACACTTTTTTTTTTTCCCCAAGTGTAGATTATCCTGTGAGAGTCTCTGCTCTCTGACATTTCATTCTGGTGATTTAAATTTAAAATGACATGGCTGGCATGCCATTTCCGATTCTGCTACCGAAGCAGTCAGTCTGCACATAAAGCCAGTGATAACATGAAGAATATTATGATTTTTGTCTCACTACAAGTTTATTTTTAAGTATTTGGAGTTAAGTTATAGTAGCTTAGTTTAAGGAAAAATTGGACAATATAAAGTTCTTCCTTCTTCCCCAGTAGGGTCCTCTTTTCTCTTTAATAAAATTCGTTTCCTTCTGGGGACTTGTACTCTGCTCAGCTCCATTCAGAATTGGACGATAATGACATAACACAAATAATATGCTTGAACAAAGAGACATATTTAAAATTTATCATACACTATGCCAAGAACAGGCTATTTTCAAACACAGTTTGAGCACTCAGATCAACCGACTTTAGTAGTCCAAAACTGAACCTCCTTAAATTCTAATTAACATTACGGAGAAAACATTCTCCAAATACAATTTATTAAAAGTAAAATCACAAATAAAAACATTAATTTTGTAAACCTCAATATATCTGGAAATTATAAGGGTGCCTGGGTGGCTCAGTCAATTAAGTGTCTACCTTCGGCTCAGGTTATGATCCCAGGGTCCTGGGATCCAGCCTTGCATTTGCACTCTATATCCTTCCTGCCTTCCTGCTCCTGCATTTGCACTCTCACTCTCTAATAATAAAATAAATAAAATTTAAATACACACACACACACACACATACATACACACCTGGAAATTATACACTGCGTTAATCAGTGACTCTTAGGTCAAAAATCAACAAATTACAGCTATTACAAAATGGTTAGAATTGACCAATAAGGGAAATCTCTACAGGCTAAAACTTGAGGAACACAGGAATAAAGTTTTACATTATATTTTCCATACAAAGTTACTCTGTTGTATACATTTATCAGAAAATGAATTATTAAAAATATGGATAAAGAGGAGCACTTGGCTGGCTCAGTTGGTAGAACATATTGACTTTGGGGTTGTGAGTTCAAGCCCCAGTTCGCATGTAGAGATTACTTAAATAAATAAATAAATAAATAAATAAGAGTTTAAAAAAATACATGGATAAAGAGAGGTTGGTTTTTTTTTCCTCCAAAGCAACTGGACAAATGTCAAAATCAAGAAAGAAGAAAATAACAAATAGGAAAGCTTGAAAAAAAGAGACGATAAACAAAACAGGAAAATAACACTCATTAAAGAGAAATAATAAAACTAAGAGCTGGGTCTTTGAAAAGATTAATTGATAATTAACAATATAGACCAACCTGTTACTCAAAATTGATCAAAATAAAATATAAAAATATGTAAATAAATAAAAACAGAAATAAAAAGGACAAATGCAGAGCTAACAGACTGACAAAAAAATAAAATATTACCGGTTACATACTACTAAATTTGTTAATATTTGGTCAAATGGATATAGATCTGGAACAGAATAAAATGCTATGGTTATTAAAGAAGAATTAGGGTCTTCTAAAAACAGACCAATAATCTTTTAAAAATTGAAAAATAAAGAACTCACTATTTCAAACCAAACGTACTGATATTTTTTTTTAAAGATTTTATTTATTTATTTGAGAGACAGAGAACGTGAGAGAGAGCTTCAGAGGAGAGAAGCTTAGAGGAAGAAGCAGACTTCCCGTGGAGCTGGGAGCCCAATCCGGGACTCGATCCCGGAACTCGAGGATCATGACCTGAGTCGAAGGCAGTTGCTCAACCAACGGAGCCACCCAGGTGCCCACGTACTGATATTTTTCAAGGCTGTTTTTCCCAAGCATTGATGAAATGGAATCCTTATGTTATAGAAAGTATTCCAGAGTACACAAAAGAGATAGAAAACTGATCCATCCATTTTATGAGACTCAAAAAGAAAACTGCAAGCCAATCAATCTCAGGATAATGGATTTACACAATCTAAGTAAAGAATATTTATAAAATCTAACTGCACAGTATACCAGGATTCAATTAATTTCACATCAGAAATATAAGACTGATTCAGCATCAGAGACTCTACCAAAAGAAGTCATACTAATGGTTAGGTAAATAATAATATTTTATGATAACGTAAGAGTTCCAGGAAAAACATTATAGTATCACTTAAATCTTTATGACAGAACAATCATGAATGTGAAATAGTAGGAGAGCTCATTCAACTGATAAAATAAATCGCAAAGTTCCCAATGTTAACAGAGAAACTTTCAGCTTTTTACTAGTAACATTCAGAGGTGCTCTGGTCTGAATGTTAGTGTCCCCCCCTCCATTTATATGCTGACATCCTAATTCTGAAAGGTGATGGTGTTCACAGGTGGGGCCTCCGGGAGGTGCTTAGGTCCTCATGAGAGTAGTACCTTTGTAAAGCAGAATAGTGCCTCATGAGCTCCCCAGACCTCCCACCACGTGAGCATACAGAGCGAGGTGCAGCTATGAACCAGCAAGCGGGCAGCCCCCCCAAACCGCCAGCAGTACGTTCCTGCTATTCTTCACCAACCCATCAGCGGTATTTCATCACAGCGGCCAGACCAGACAGAGACAAGGACATGGCAAGAAGGACCACTTCAGTATCTGCTTTTATTTACAGCCATGAGTGGAAAAAATGAATACAGCAAACATGTTATTCCCACCCAAAATAATCTATAAATTCAGGGCTGTACCTATAAAAAATCCCAGTGTTGTTTTTTTTTAAATCAACTCAATAAAGCTAATTTCTAAAGGTATAAAGAGCCTTTTATAAAGAGCTATTTTTAAAAGGACAGAGAGGAGAGAAGGACATATAGCATTCAAAACAAATGAATTTTTTGGTAGACATGATATTGGTTGAAGAACAAAAAAGCAAAAGGATGGACCAAACAATTGATATATGGAAATCTGAGATCAAGGTAACACCCACAAAACATGTGGAAATAATGTACTGATAAGTAGATGGTGTTAGAGAAAAAATATGCTATCTTCTTTACTGTACGCCATGTAGAAAATGGATCCCTTTACAGACTGATGAAAACCAAGATGTTTTATTACCAATTTAAAGCCAGAAAATAAAATCAAGAAAGTAGGGGAAAACAACTCCTGGAGAATGTCATTTTAACGAAAAGGAAATGCCTTCTTCTGGAACAGGCAGAAAGCACAAGTCATAGCGCAGAGCGCTGATGCGTATCACTAGCTCATTTGTGAGGATTTCAGTTCAATCGAGGGACACAACAGGCAAAGTCAGCAAACAGATGACAACCTGGGAAAAGGCATTTGCGGGACTAAGCCGACAGATAATTCACATCTATTAAACTGAAGCATGTCATACTGCCATCTAATTAGCATCCACTGAACAATCACAAACCAGGTGAATGTTGCAGAGCCACAGAGCCTCAAGTACTGGCTGGGATGGACGGAGGCAAAAACACCATCCTGCTGGCAGGAGAGGAAATGTACTAGGAAAGTAACTTTGGGAAGTATTACTGGAGTTTAAAATGCATATACACAACAAGTCAGTGATCTGTCTTCTAGATACAAATCCTAGAAAAATCCTGCAGACGTATATATTAAGACAGGTACAGATAAAAAGATTGTTATCAAAGCATTGTTTGTGATAGCAGAGAGTTGGATGCAACTTAGTTTTCCACAACGTGGAGACAGGCAGAAAGATAAATAAAGACGGCAGCTGCACACCATAAAACGCTTCGGTAAAGTGCAGCAGCAAAAAAATGGAGAAGATACACACAGCAATATAGACAGATCTTAAAAATAAAGAGGTGAATGAGAAAAAGGACATAAATATGAGTTCTTACATGGTACTATTTACTGTTAACTGTTAAACACTAAAGTTGATCAAAACACATGTAATCACAAATAAAATCACCTAGTATAAAAGGACATGCTCATATGCAAGGCGTAATTGCAAACCGTTAGACTGATTTGTTCGTGGCAGATGGGCTAATTCTTATGAATCCTTTCCACTGAAAACAAACTACAAGTGGATAAATTTTCACAGAGAAAAAAAAACTATTCCTTTAAGATTTTATTTATTCATTTGAGAGAGAGAGAGAGAGAGCCACAAGCAGGGGGAGAGGCAGAGGAAGAGGGAGAAGCAGACTCCCCACTGAGCAGGGGGCCTAATGCGGGACTTAATCCAGGACCCTGAGATCATGACCTGAGTTGAAGGCAGATGCTTAACCGACTGAGCCACCCAGGTGCCCTCAAAAAAATTATTCTGAGTGGACATCACTTTTATGGATCTGACTAAAGGTACTGGAGGGAATGTCAAGGTAGAGGAATATGTTGCCTGTAAGTGGGCAGCTCATAGACAGAATCCAATGGCCAAATGGCCGAGAATATACAAAAACTGAAATATGTACAGCCTTATTAGGAAGGTAGGTGCACAGAAATGCAGATTTCAGTCTACATCTTGGAGGAGGAGCTGTGGTTACCAGCCTGGCTAGGATCAAGCTCCAGTCTGCTCAGGGAAATGTCAGAAAGCCATCCCCAAAGAACTGCAGGGCAAAGGCTGAGGAACTGATATAGGCTGACCTCCCATGCCAGTAGGTCTCCAAGACACGCAGACTGACAGACAAGTTGCAACAGTAAGGGCCACCTCTCAGCATCACCCTGAATTCACGGGAAGAAGACTTTGCAAATTTCCATAGCTTCATGCTCGGAGAGATGCTCTAAACAGAACGCAGATTACTCTAGAAAAATCGCCCGTGGGTACAAAAAGCTATCCTAGAATCTCACCAAATGAATTATTCTAATGGAATCAAACTGAATGGATTCCATATTAGAAACTTACTGAGTGAAATGAGGACACTAGAATCTAACGAAAGCCCTCTCCTCCCATCTAGTGACGAATCTGAAGAATGCAGACTGAAGCCCCCAGAATGAGAGTGGAATGCAGAATAGTGTAAGGAGCAAGGTACAGCAGATGTGATGCACTGAAAGTTCAACCTGGAAGGATGCAGTCAGAAGTGCTGCAGTGATTTTGTCTCTAAAACACACATTCAAAATAACCTCCCAGCAAATGTTTGCCCAACACTGGACATCCCAGAAACTGCTCCTGCAAATGCCTGTAGGAACGGGAGTTAGTCTGACGAACGCACCTTGGATACTCAACAATGCACACACCTTCCTTCCACATGGTCATTCACTCTTTCTCTTAGTTTTTGTTTTCATTTGTGACAAAATAAGGTCTTGCTGAGGAAGAACTCTGTTTGACTGTTCTCACGTAAGACACCCCAAGAGCTTTCTTGGCAATACTTCCATTGATCCTGTTCAGCTCTTTCCATATTTTCTGAATGTCTATGAAATGACAATGTAGCACAGAACTGACCTTTCTCCAAATGGCTATTCTAATTAATAATTCAATCCTTCATTCTAATACTCTACTACTGAATAATAAAGCATCTGGACTAACATTAATATGGAAGGATACTCATTTTTTCTGTGATTATGGAAAACTAGAAGCTAAATAATAAATAGAAGCTGTTAAGTAAATCATATCTTCCATATAATTAACTAAATCATTAAATTATATTTTTATAACATGTGAATATGCTCCTGATATAGTAAATAAATAAAAACCCAGGTGGACTGCTACATGAATCCATTTTATGTAAACACTATGTATGGGAAATACTGATATGTCCACAAAATATATGTATGTACATATATAGTGCATAAAGCATGTAACTGAGTAACATACATTTGCACAAAAAAGGATGAAAGTAAACATATAATAATGTTAATACACTGATTTTCTCTAAGCTGTGTTATTACGAGTGAATTTTGGACATTTTTGGTACTTTTCTCAGTTTTTCAATAATAGGTATATATTAATTTTAGAATGGAAAAAGAAAGCAAGAGAAATTTGATGCCACCTTCTACAATCGATTCTTCTTACAGGAGATAAAAATTAAGGCCCAAAGCCACACAGGCAATTATTGGAACAGCCTGCGCTTGAAATCCCGTCTATTGACCCCCGTGCACTGCAGGTTCTCCAAACCCAGGCTGTGAGGCCCTGTGTTCGGATGTCTGGCCTGGTGATCCCCTTCTGCATCCATTTATTATTTGACATTTTCCCCCTGAAATACTAACAAACAGTGTTTGATGCTGCATCTAGCAGCTGCTTTTCAGGGCCCGGAATAAAAGCCGTGCCTCACAGCATTTCAAGAGGCCACCAGTCATGAGCTATTGACATCTCCAACAACCACTGCAAGCTTAAATCAAACACAGCCCCCCGGAAGGAACAGCTCTCCAGGGTCTCTTCTTTAGCTCTGAGACCTGCATTTCACAATCATTCCAGGCACTGTTAAAAGCGGAGTCTAAAATCATTGAAAACTCACTTGCTGTTGTCAATGTATTATTTATGCAAGAGAATATGTAATTTGGGAAAAAAGTGAATCTGAAATCTGAATAATTTAATATGCACATCTTTGTTAAAAATTTTAAGTATCCTTTCCCACTTGAGCCATTATTAAGTAAAGAACTATGAAATGAACTGATGGCTGGAAAGACAGGGAGAGGAAACAAAAGCAAAGGTTATTTACCATTCTTCACCTGATGGAGAGAATTGTTTCGTTGTTTCACTGAGCACTTTTTCTGTTGGTTCTAAATGTTGCTACTGTGTGGGCACCCTGTTTTCAGCAGCACCTCTCTTTTGGTCCAGAAACACTGTCTTGGGCTACGATCAGACACGGGAGTTAGGGGGCCCCATGAAGACAGAGCCTCTTCATGGTCTCTCATTTAAGGCAAGTAATATAATACCGAATTACAGGTGAGTGAACTGGAAGTCCATACAGCTCAAGTGAAATACTGAAAGTATCAAAAGAACAAGTGGACAGAGGGAAATCAGAACCTATGCCTCCTGCCACATTATTGTTCAAATCTCTATACGCTACTCAACATTTTCAAATTTCTGTAACTACGGGGCGCCTGGGTGGCTCAGTGGGTTAAGCCTCTGCCTTGGGCTCAGGTCATGATCTCAGGGTCCTGGGATTGAGCCCCGCATCAGGCTCTCTGCTCAGTGGGGAGCCTGTTTCCCCCTCTCTCTCTGCCTGCCTCTCTGCCTACTTGTGATCTCTCTCTCTCTGTCAAATAAATAAATAAAATCTTTAAAAAAATTTTTCTGCAACTGAAAAACCCAAAAAAGTAGAGTACTGACAACAAAAGATGAATTTCAGCAGGATAGAAAGAACATGAAAATAAAACATTTTTTTAAACAGTTCAGATTCCTCTTTTTCCCTAACAACATACATTTTTAGAAAGAATTATAATAGCACATTGAAGACTGTCTAAACACTTGAGAGTCATGCAGAGGCAGAGAAAACTATGATGAGGGTAGAAAGCTGGGAGCTCATGGGTACGGGTTCGGCATTCTACAGTGCTCTCAAGGGTTCCACTCCTGTCCAGGCTTGGAAGGGATCTGAGATGCAATGAGCAAGCAATAGCAACTACATTTTCATAAACATTAGGACTCACATGGTCATAGCCCCAATGCGAGAAATCCGGGGAAAATAGTCAAGAAAAAAAACATCTGATTGTAATGACAAAGTTGAACCATGAATGAGAGGATTAATTTTTTTCTAGGAGATGCTCAGTTCTATGTGACAGAAACAAGAGGGGTGTATCTTCTAATGGAGACATCATATTCACTACAACGATGTGCACATGTGTTATGTGTATCTACTATAATCTCCACGTATCTGCACCATGGCTGGTTGAACATAAACTCATTCCATTCCCCTGCTGTCCCAGCACAGGCTACAAAGAGGGAAACAACACAGATCTAGCCACTATGCTTACGGATCTCAGATTCTGAACAGAGATGGGTATTAAACTAAAAATCGCAAAAGTGAGTAGCAACAAAAATAAGTACTCCAGAGGAAACAAGCTGTTTACTGTGAGAGCAGACTAGAGGGAAACAAAGTTTAGATTCATTAGTCAGGGCAGGATCCTAAAGACTTGAGTAGAAATTAACGGGTCAGGTATGTATTGCTTGTGTGATGGCAGGGCCCCCACACTTGAGGCAGAGAGGACATCCTCGTGGGAGGGTCCCTTGCTCAGGAGTCGGAACCTGGTCTGCTGGGAGAGCAGCTCATTTCCAGAGCCTTCTGAGGCTGAAATGATAGGCAGAGCACAGACAATGCAAGACTCCATGGACCATATGGGAATCATTTAATGCTGTTCCTCGTGATTAGGAATTTGTTAAATTATTTTTTAAAGGAGGGGCTATATCTAAGTCATAGTCCAGCTGGTTATCATGGTGCACATACAGACCTTTTTTGGAGGACAATGAAATTCTGCAGTGGGTAAGCAAATCAGTAATTTATAAACTATACAGCTACCTCCAAATCACTTGCCTTATCAAGAAGGGAGCAACCCAGACCCAGACACACATTGTGACTTAGCCATAGGACTTGTCCCAGGAGGCTGTGACTCCCCAGTCACACCAGTAGGCTTTCAAATGACATAGGAAAGGTTCCTGGAAACAGTGTGCTATTGGAGGGTCCTAGGACTATGCCTTGCGATGGGTGAATTTTGACATTTATATATAATTCCATCATTTGATTCCCTGAGAAATAAAATTCAAAATACTGTGTCTAGTTCATCCAGGGTACAAAACAGGAAAAAGATAAAGCATAGTTTGCCTTGTTAGACTGGAACATTACAAAATATACTAAGTTTTGATGTATAAATAGAAGGGGGGGAATCAGAATGTCTATGGTGACAAGGGAATGACTTTTGAGTCACATTTTTCACCATGAGTAGGATGACTAATAGCTTTGACTTGCCCAAGAAATTTGCAATTTATGCCTAAAGTCTTGGCATAATTATTAATAAAGCCTTTATTATCAGAAGTTTTATGGTCTGTACCATTAAGTCGTATGGTTGCTGTGATGGTGAATTATACGTGTGTATTGCTAGGCTACAGAATATATACGTGTGACATATTGGTTCTGTTTCTCTGGAGAATTCTGGCAAATTTGCCAAAGCTATGAACATATGACCACTTGGACAATAATAATTTGAATAAAAACACTAATTATATTACTACTAACTGATGATTCCTAGTTGCCAAAGTTCACATTTACAAAATGAGCAAATTAATTACTACCTCATAGTCTGTTTATTTTAAGTGTTAAATGAGTTCCATTTTGTGTCTGGCCATTCTGCAGTCAAAAATTTAAAAAAAATTATGTTATTTTTAGAAAGAAACCTTAAGTTGAAGTTTTTCCGCCATATACATTGAAGCCAGAGACACATCTCCTTGGGTCAAAGACCAACCTTCCATTCATGTTCCTTCCATGGGGCTCTCTCCCAGGAGGTCAGCTCCTCCTCTGGTGGAAGTGGGGTGGTGCCCTCCCCCTCAGGCCTCTCCCCTAGTTCCAAGGAGAGGGACCTCCATTCATGGACATGACTGCAGCAGGAGACAGACAGAGTCCCCTGGACATCTCCCCCAGGACTTCTGTTTCCTTTGTTCTTCATTCTAAAAGCATGAAATGGTGTACTCAGCCTCAAGAAACATGTCTAACAAGGGACCAGAGAGAAAATTTCTCTCTTAAAAATCTTCCAGAGGTGCATTTTAGTTCATAATGGATTTTGAACTAAGAGTAGCAGTAAAATCCTCAGGTAAAAGCTCAAATATAAGCCAGAAAGTAGTGTTTCCTTAAAACCATAAGCACTTAAGGCTATTTCTACAAATTCTATCTGATAGAAATTTAGCCAATTGGTGAAATTAATCACAATTGGTCAATTTCATAGAAAACACTAATTTAAAAAATAAGTATTCATCTTCTACCCCACGAAAAGCACTTTATTTAATACTCAGGGGTTAAAAAAAGAAAAGCTCAAGTCAGGTCTCTAATTTCACGCCCTAAGTTCAAATAAGGCAGAGAAAGATTGGTAAAAATCACTGTGCTATAAAATAGATGGCAACAAATGCCATTGGAATCTTGAAGATGAAATTTAGTGCTGTTTAGAGAAAGAGGAGTTGTGGCTGGAGGATTTCATTAAGGAGGTGGCATTTACTTAAGTTGTACCTTAAAAAACGGGTAAATTTGAATGTGTGATGACAAAGAAGAAAGGCATCCCAGTTGGATGGTACTTGCAAACCTCTGAGTCAAGAAAGAAGGGGACTTACGGGAGAACTACAGCAGCTCAGCGTCATGTACAACTTGGAGCGTGACAGAGTGGGTATTGGGGCCCAAGGCAGATCTACCTCTGTCCCAGCATATGTCTGCGTGGTGGGTTTTCAGGAGGTGACAGAAAACTCAACTGAGGTTCTGGTTTTGTTTTTGTTACAGCTGATACTACTTACATAACCACAGAAAGATAAATATGGCAACCGTTTTTGGGTACCTGAGTCTTAGTGAAGAACTGGTAAGTTTCTTTACAAGTCCATGTGACACAGAAAATCTGAAAGAGGAAGATGTCAGAGGAAAGGTGAGAGGAGCAGTGATTTTGTGAGACCACAAACGGAGTAAAAAGAATATGGAAAGGGAAGACCTGTAAGATCATCTCACTGTTGTAATCCTCAGGAGGAAAGTTTCATCTGAAAGAGGGTAGTCAGGACAATGAGCCGGTGAGTTTTGTGCAGGGCAAGGAGGGACGGCGGAGAGAGAAGAGGAGGCCAAGGAAAGATACTTAATCATGGCATTTATAACATGGGAGCATTAAGGTAAGGCAGATATGCAATATGAGAATCTTAGAAAGTAAAAGAGGATAATATCTGCAAATTTTGGAAGTAGGGAGCTTCATAAGAGTAACATATTTATTTGTGTGTGGTTAGACAGAAAGAAGAAACAATTAGTCAGCTTTTTACGTTATCAATTTATTTTTATTAATCAAGAGCTTTATAATGTAACTTGCAAGGAGTGGATTTATATGAAAATAAGTTTATGCCATCTAAAATATTCTAAAGTTGCTTTTTGGAAGGTATTATTCTCTTAAGCTGTAACTTTTATCTTACACATATTTCAATTTTGAGTACTTCAGCATTTTTTCTAAGTCACCACCCATGAATTAAAATGGTCTCTTCAAATGTTTGTAAATATGTAAATGTGGAGATATATCTGTCTCTTTTTCCCAATATTTATAATTTATTTTCACTGTATTATCTACAAGCTTCTTAGCAATGTTAAATATCAATGCTGATAGCAAGATATGTGCCTGGTTTTTCCTTTTAATGGTTTGTAACTATATTTTATAATTCTTTTCCAAGACTGATTTGGTTATTTTATTAGGTAGGGATGGTTTCTATTTTTAAATTACTCTTGATACATGCTGATATTATGTTGCATTATCTCATACTTGTTATATAAGTTCACATTTGTTGCACTCATATTCTGATGGATTTGGGCATGTCTTCCCCATATGCATGTTCCATGTTACATCATCGCAGTTTTTCCTATTTAGGAAGTAGCAGGGACATTCTTTCTCTACTGCTCTAAGAATAGGATGAAAAAATCAAATGAAGAAATCAATAAAGTTAACACTTTGCTCCTGTATTTTAAAAGTCGAAGCTGTGAGAAACCTGGGGCATTAGCAATGATTAAAACACACACACACACACACACACACAGATGAAGAGATGGCTCCCATCGCTAAATGAGACTCTCTGGAATAAGTGAAGTAAAAGATTTGCAGGCAAACATTGAAGTGTGTCCTTGGGACAGAGGTCTTCCTAGCCCCTGGGTCAGTGGGTGTGTGTGGTGCAGGGTAGAGCAGGCTATGGATGGCCATCCGTAGGATGGACATGTGGACATCCCAAGGGGCTGCAGCTCAGAGGGAAAGTGTGCCCTGTTTCTCAGAGTCTGAATACCTCTGTGACTACCTGTGTTTTCCTCTGCAAAGGATTCCATAAATAAGAGCAATAAACAAATAACGGTTTGGAGAGGAAACCTCTGTGTACATGAGAGAAGAGAAAGTCTTACTATAAATGTACAAAAGGTATTCAGAAGCTGATGAGGCAAAGAGAAAGATCAACTCAGAAGGACAGACAATCTGGACAAGCGATGGAACAAAGGGCAAGTGACAATGGGCAATACATAGATGACAAATGTACAGCCTCACTAAAAGTGAGGCAATGCCAATTCACTGGCATGAAATAGTTTTTCACCTGCCCAATCAATACAAATTAAAAAGAATTAAAAAAAAGCACAATAAGCTTCAATCCTGGCAAAATTGAGACTAGACACTTCAGTGGCCTTCCTATGACAAAACAAACAAATCCTCAATGAAATGCAATGTTTAGGTCTTGTTGGTTTCACGGTGATCTCTGAGAGCCCCTGCTTCCCCTGACCCACAGTGACTCCCAGCAAACAGAGCAGGCCTGTGAGCACCCTTCAACATTGCATTGGAAATGCAATGTTGGCCTAAAGGCAATTGCACCAATCCCTGATGTCATAGGACACAGATCCTCATGGGGCCTACAAAGAGAATTTCAGCTGAGACCGTGACCCGACATGACAATCCCCAGATGGTGGACTGAATCCCAGATATCCAGCAAACCCAAATCCCCCTGAAGCAAGTTTAAATGATCTGTGGAATAAAGTATCCTCTAACCAGGCTCCCAGGATTCCAGAGATTTCAGTTAACTAAATATGAAGTTATAATAGAACTCATTCAAAGTTACAAGGAAACAAAATACCCTGAGTGTCAGTAGACTGCAACAGAGTGAGAGCGTCCCAGATATAACAAGTGGATATAATCTCATATAAAACATAAAAACATTTAAACAGAGTAAAATGTTTATAATACATAACTGACAGACTATCACCGACACAGAAAAATATTAAAAATAATAGGTATATGTAAAAAGGATGGACATCTACAAATGAAAACTAAATGCCTGAAATATAACAAAACTTCTCAAACAGTTTCACCATTGCATCAAACACTGCAGGGACAGATGTGTAAGCCATGCTTACACATTTTTGATGCTTATTACCTGATTTTATTAGAGAGAACTCTTCAATGTAAAAAGAAGCAGGGGAAGCGGGAAGGGGGAGGGGCCCCGAGGCTGCATATGTTATTGGGCGAATGGGGTGCAGGGTGACAGAGGTCCCCACAGCTCTGGGTTTGAGAGAGATGGCATTCTGTGCCCAATGAGGGTGCACTCCGGATTGTCACACACCAGACCACGGGGGCTGAGCACACAGAACCCCTGGAGAGAATTAAGACACACAAGGTTTGCAGTTTCATTGTTTGGAAATCGGTTGGACCATAAAAACGACATGGGGGTGGGAAAGGCGGTGCAACTGAACCACCAGAGAAAAGGCAGTAGAGGGCGCTGGCCAGGGGTGTGGACCGTGGGGCTGCAGCGACAGTACCATGGCAAGGGGCCCCACTGGGAGACATGCCATGAGAAACCTAGTTGGAGTTAGCCAAGGGAGACTGAGAGATGGAAAGCAAGAATGAAAGGAGCTGTGAGATCCAAGGAGCAGGATGAGCAAATGGTAGAGCGTGAAGAGGCGGCCATGACAGCCCTGCTGCCCTGGAGCTTGGAGAAAGCCACGTGTCCTATGAAGGCAGAGACACTACAGATGCCACAGCAGACAGGGGGAAAAGGGATTTAAAAAACCCCACAGTTAAGGACATGCTGGAACACAAATGCCACCTACAGATGGCAGCCAACCATGTTAGTAGCTCCCCTAACGTGTTCACCACGGCAACGAGGAATTGTTGTGCTAGAGGCACCGGTGTCCTCTCCAGATTGGGACCAAGATGAGGAGATGAAATTACTGAAGCTGCCTGCCTGACTGACTCAAAGGAGGATAAATTCCAAAAATCATAGAGGCCCGGTGGCAGCACTGAAGGGTTAGGAGAAAGTCAAGTTCAATCATCATAATAAGTGGCAAGGTTAGAGTCAGAGTCAGGCACACTTAACCTGCATAGAGCTCTGGAAATGGGGAACATGACATGTTTATGGGCGAGATGGATAGACAGCCAGCCAACAAGGGTATTTTCAGTCTATCCAGCTAACATAAATGAAGATTCTATGATCAGGTGACTGAGGAAGCCAGTCTAGTAATGGTCACAATAGCTTGGTGTCTGGTTCCTTGACCTGTGGGACAAGAGATATATAGACATTTACCATGAAGAAGGTCAAGCGGAAATTGCTTGAGCCAAGAGAGGAAAGGAAAAAAAAAATCCTATCCTGGAAAGAACTGTAGAAGTTAGCTTACACTTAAAAACCTACAGAGTGCAGGAATGGGTGAACCTCATTGTATTCTTATTTCATTCACTAGACCAGAGAGATCCTAAAGGATCACAGTGGCCTTGTGCAAACTCGTCCGAGTAGTAACCCTCACAGCATTTATGCACCAACTTAACTAAAATATATAAAGACTGCCTCATGCACAGGCTAGGGGCCACTGATCTAGCAAATGCACCCCTTTCTAGCCCTCTCACAAATTAAAACTAGAAAAAGTGTGTTTTCTCATGGGATGGATGGAGGTATACACCTCTGGCCATTTCTTAGGCCTTTGTTATTTTTCCATCTCCTGTAATGCTACAGGCAAAGGAGACATGGACAACTTGGCCCTGCAAAAGAATGTCATAGCTGGCTCACTGAAAGTATGGCCTCATGGTAAACAAACCAGTTGAGTCAGGTGGCTAATACCTTGGAGGCCTTAGTTAGACATCTGCCCTTCAAAGGCTGAGAGAGAAACCTTATGAAGGTTCCTGGTGCCATATATGAGTGCCATAGTCACAAGGACAGAGGTTCGGGGCATTCTAGTAGACCCTCTCCAAGGGAAAGGATAAAAGACTACATATCTCACAATTCCCGCTCTTAAGGAGGGAGTACAGTATCTTGTACTCTTCAAGTCCTCAAGGAAGCCTATTAATGGGAATATTAATCTGGCTCATATGCAGTGTGATTAAAAAAACACATAGCCAGATTTGAATGGGATCCAGGACAGAAAAGAACGTGCCCGCAGGTGAGGCTATCGTGTAAGTAGTCTGCCTGGCCATATCTGTTGGCAAATTTAGGGTATTTGCAGGGAAAAACAAACAAACAACGACTCCAAAATTTAAGGCAAGTCCAACTGGAGGACCACAACATAGATGCCTATGGTCCTGTAGTGAGCCTGTGACATTTGCATCAGAGGGTTAGACGCTTCTCCCAAGGCAACAGTGGGCATTGCAGAGACGGAGGGACCGAGTGGCCGTGGACTGAATCAGCCCATCGAGAGCTGGCTTCTGTCAGACCCACTAGGCCATAAGGCTGCACATCCCAGCGTCAATCCATGGTAAGATGTACATGGTGAATGCACGGACAAGTCTGAGTGGGTAGCCCAGACTCTCATGCCATCCAACATTATCGCACCAGCTCCTCCCTTTCTGCTCCCATATGGGAGGTTTCTCAGCACCTGCTGATGGATGAGGAGGACTGTGAACCTTCACACATAGGCTGGCTTACTACCTACCTGGGTACCTGGACTGTGACTGCATTACAGCTTCACTCACGGCCCTCCCTAAAGACAGCACTCCCAATGGGCAGTGTACATACTTATCCATTTGGTATGCAAAGAGAACTAAATTGGAAAGGGTGCATGACTGGTCAAGGACTTGGTTGTTCAGAGGCTTGCAAAGAGGATAACTGGAAGAGCGAGACCAAAGCATGAGGATGAATCTATGGAAGTGGGCATTGAACAGAAAGGTTATTTTTCAGTTTTGTTTATGGTTTTTGCAAGTTCTATGTTCATGTCAATCAGAGCACATTCACTAGGGAAGAAGGAAAAAACAAACGAGGGGATAAAATGGGTTGGGCATCGGCTGTCACCACGGCCCTAGTATTAGCACAACCAGTACATGGACGGGCTGCCCACGCTCACAGGAATGGATGCTATTCATGGACGTGGTAGCACAAGAGCCCCACCTGCAAAGTCTGATCTAGTCCCTCCTGCAGGGACGCATTCAGCATTCCACCAGTGCAGCTCCGTTGTGAGCCCCTGATACGGCGGTGTTCTAAAGCACCAAGTAGACAGTGGGTAGCAAATCCACTTCTGTGGACACCATTCTCCCTGGAAAGTGTGATCATTCATGGTCGACACAGACCCTACAAACTACTTTTCTTGTCTCACTAGCTAAGGACTTTGAGAATGTTCCCCCAATGAAACAGGATTGACGTAACGTGGCACGGGTCCAACAGATCCACTCACAGAGAAAGAGCTCTGCCATTTGTCCTGTCAGCCACCATTCCTCTCAATGTCTCATCGAGCGGAAGCTGCCAAACCAAGAGAGCAATGTGCTTACTTACTGAATGTGTGAGCTTGGAGAATGTACCTTTAAAGGTGTTTCTTTAAATCAATTATCATCATATGGGATTGCAACTCTGATAATTAAAATGCATGGGCCTGGAACTGAAGAGTAAGATGAGCCACCTTCTCTCTCTCTCTCTCTCTCTCTCTCTCTTTCTCTCTCTCTTTTTCTTTCTCATTTTTCTTCCTTCCTTCCTTCCCTTCCTATCCCTTTTCCTTTTCTTTCTTTCTTTCTTTCTTTCTTTCTTTCTTTCTTTCTTTCTTTCTTTTTCTTTCTTTCTTTCTTTTTCTTTCTCTCTCTCTCTCTCTTTCTTTCTTTCTTCTTTCTTAATGTTCAGTTAGCAAACAATCATTACATGATTTGTTACATCACGCAGGGCTCAATGATTCATTAGTTGCGTATAACACCCAGTGCTCGTCACAACACATGCCCTCCTTAATACCCAACACCCGGTTACCCAGTCCCCCAGGCCCTCCTCTCTGAAACTCTCAGTTTCCATCACTCCCAATGACCTGCTTGGAGAAGTCCTTTTTCTCCATCATCTAGGCTTTATAAAATCTGTGGTCCCCTTCCTCTAAGCATCCAAAATACATGGGAAACACTTCCAGGAGATACTGGGAGGGTCCCACAAAGTCAAACTATGGCTGTGGCTTGCTCACTTTAAACTCCTTGTGCCAAGCATCCACCGTGAAAGACTCAGCAGAAGGAGGTAGCACGTCCATCCAGAAGAAGGGAGGGCAAATCTGGCACCTGGCAATCCACTTGGCCACCTCTTCCGACCACCTTGCCCAAATGTGATGAGACATGAACAAGTGTGGAAGCCACGAACTGAGCAGAGCAAGGGGACACGTGACTCAGACCTCTTCAGCCCGCAGGTCCAGATGAACTAATGGAGAAGTCACTGAGACAAACCGAAGTGCTCACCAGGATTGAGGGAAGACTAGGATGGACAATGAAAGGAGGAAATGTTGAGTACCAGGCATGTCTGGAGTAGTTTCAAAGGTCTTCCAATTCTTTCATTATGCTAACCACCTTCCTGCCCATTTCCCCTCATTTCCCCCAGGATAAGAGGACAGACAGAATGCAGGAGGATCTGTTCTCAGGACTTGCAGGAAGTGAATGCACCCCGGCGGCTCCAGGCATGTGCTATGATAGAGGCTCTTGTACACTGCCCAAATTCCCTTCCTCGGGGCTGAAGTGTCCACTTCCTCAGCTACTGGGAGTTTATGCAGCCAATATTCCTCAGCCCCATCCCTCTCCAGGGCTCTCCCTTGACTAATGAGGGCCGCTGTGCCCAAGGTTGCCCCCCAGTCCCTACGACAGCCGGTATCCAATGTCTGCTTAGTGCAAGTGGCCCAACTCAGCACCCTTGCCCCTGCACAACCACCCTCACTCCAGAACTCCCGAGAGGATCCTGAGGCTTCGGAAGCAACGACCCTGCAGCTCACTATCCCCCTTTATCTACCACCGCTTCCTCAAGCCCACCAGGGTTTGATCCCGAGAGCTCGTCCCACAAACTTCCTACACATAAATCTCTTTCAAAATCTGCTTACCCTGTGACAGAAATATACCTCATTCAAGTATATGATTTAATGTAATCAAGAAATCATTTCTGACCAAATTGACCTATAATTCAACTATAATAAATATATGAAAGCACACTGAGAAGAACCAGACCTATTTCAGAATATGCACTAGTAAGATAAAAGTTCAAGAACAGTCAAGATAGTCCCTAAAATGCAAAATAAGGAGGATTGGTTCTATCAGATATTCTATGTAGTTAAGTACATTTAAAGATATGATAAACAATAACTTAAAATTAAGTTAACTTAATACAATTATTTAATATGTATAAATTTTAATAGACAAAACAATTATAACCTGGTGATAATATTTTGGAATAGTAAGGAACATTCTTTGTTAGGAAAAGCAGTTGGGCTTGGTTCCAATTCTTCATATTTGACCTGTGGTGCTGAAGATCTCACCATGCCTGTAATTCATAAATGCAAGCTAGCATCAAAGGCCTCTTAACGCAGGGGTGGTAATGGGATGATAAGGAGATACACACAGATATGGGGGCATGCCGAAGGGATGCAGAGATCAAATGAACAACTTCCAATGACTATAGCTGGAATATAAGCTGGATTTTAAGTCAAAGTATAAAATAAATGTCCACAATTCATACTGATATAAGTAAATAACAATAAACAAACAAATGTGGGAGAATAGACAAATCAATGCAGAACAACTGAGAATCATTTATGTAGGGGGTGCGTGGGTGGCTCAGTCAGTTGAGTGACTGTCTTTGGCTTAGGTCGTGATCCCAGGGTCCTGGGATTAAGTCCTGTGTCTGCTTCTCCCTCTGCCTCTCCCTCTGCTCCTGTTCTCTCCCACTCTCTTTCTCAAATAAATAAATAAAATCTTTAAAAAATTAAAACATTTTAAAAAATAATAAAATAATTATTATATAGATACTTAGCCTTCAAGGAAGTGGAGTATAACTTTGCACTCCTCACATGTGGGCTGCACGTAATTATTTACTTCTTTTCCAAAGAATACAGAACAAGAGATGGAGAGGGGAGTAACTTTGTACTGGGGAAACCTGACAAACACTCCTTCATCCAGGAGACCAAGGTCAGCATCAATAGTGATGAGGCACACTCAGATCATGTACTCTCTACAGGACATGATGGGGATGGCACTTTACCCATGGGATCTTCCTCTCAAAAACCCATAACCCAGTCTAATCAAAAGAAAAATTATCAGAAAAATCACACTTGAAAGACAATCCATAAAACAATCTACAGTCCTCAAAATGCCAAGGTCATCAAACCTGAGAAATCCCCAGTCATGAGGAGTCTAAGGAGTCATAAGAAAAATATAACATGGCACCCTGAATGGGATGCTAGATCAGAAAAAGAACATCAGATAAATACCAAGGAAGTCGGAATTTAGGTTGTAGTTAACTTTCCTAGATCAATATTGGTTCACTTGTACTCGACTAACATAAAATAACCCTTAATAAGGATGCGTGGTTCACAAGAACTGTCTGTGTTATCTCAGTTTTTCTGTAAAAATGGTATATTTGTTATTACCCACAATGTCTTTTGGAGCTATTATAATATCAACACATTCTTAAGGAGGAAGTTATTGACTTTTTTACATAATAAATTTAGAAGTATAACAGTTTCTCATAATTAATATCAAGCAACTACCAAGAGACAGCTTTGAGGCATCATTCATAGACTCCCCCCTTTCCGAGGAGAAATTGGGCCATAGAAAATAATAAATAATAAATGGGATTCTACATAAGAATCCAGTCGCTGATGGCATAAATCTACATATGCCTGAAAATTTTGAAATACTATTTGTTTTTAAATGGTGAATTCTGGAATATATACGTTTCAAATAAAAATCTACTTGTAACCGACTTCGTGATAAGTCAGAACATAACTAAGTGGCAAGTTACTTTTACGGATTAACCTTCTATCCTACAAACTTGCTCTAAAAGCTTACTGGCTCCAGGAGTTTTTTGTGGATTCATTTGGATTTTCTACATAATCATATCATCTGCAAACAAAGACAGTTTTATTTTTTCCTTCCTAATCTGTACACTTCTCATTTTCTTTCTTGTCATATCACATCAGTTGGGAATCCCAGGATGATGCTGAAAAGGAATGGTGAGAGGGACATCCCTGCCTCGTACCTGATCTCAGTGGGAAAACTTCCAGTTTCTCATCAAGAAGCCAAATGTTAGCTGTCGGTTTCCTGTAGGTATTCTTTATCAATTGAGAAACTTCCCCTCTATTTCTGGTTTGCTGAATTTGCTGTATATTTTTCATCGAACTGGCTCCCCTCTTGTTTCACTTTTGCCACTAGTACAAAATGAAGATGGAATAGGAGTCATCACCCAAAAATATTAAATGATAAGTATATGAAGTCAGGGCTTAGGTTGAGACTTAAAACAAAGGCCCTACTAACCTCATATATGTTGATTTCCTTAATATTTGTTCCATACACAGTCTCTCACTTGGGTGGATGAAGTTATGAAATGCCTAATTCCTTTAACTTGTTTTATGTAACTTATGTCATGCATTAATCTGGAAAGTTAATATTTGAATACACTCTTAGGGCTTTTAAAAACTAATATACTTTTTCTTATTTCTCATGCTTCAAAAGGTCTAGTTGAAATGACATAAGATAGAAGATTTATTAAGCAAGAGTGTTCATTAGTTGCTCAATAATATGCAGCTTTCTGAAACTAACCAGTTTTCAGATGTTCATAAGGGCAGAGAAAACACACCTGGTCGAAAGAACAGAAGAGACAGAGAGAGGGGGCTCAAAGGACAAAGAGCTGAAGCATCATGCAGCCTGTCTTGTGGAAAAAGAGCAAGCAGCCAATATTTTGCAAACTGTATTAGAAGGAAGCAAGTCCTGCTGAGAAATCAAATTTCCCAGACTGTACTAAAACTACTTACTTCCAGCAAATCTATAAAGACTGAGGACATTCTGCCTCTAACACGGCCCTGGAAGCACTTGTTGGTATTGAACACAATGGAACTAGGAGGATTGGAATTGGAATTCAATCTTCAAGATTCAAGAAGATTGAGTCCAGTTCAGATCAGAACACCTCCACTGGTCATATTCATTAAGATTTGTCACCAAGTGTTCTGTGAAGAACTAACACATACCCTCCATGGGTCAATATATACATGCATGAACCTGTTTCATTTAGAATACAGGTTCATGCCTGTAGTTATGTTAAGCAAAACGATACATTATCTCCATGCAGTTTGGAGACCACAACTCTTCACCAACTATTTTCACACTGTTACAAAATCACACACATGCATATGCACATCACATGTATAGACGTGTATAAAAACTTTTTCAAGTGTTGTTGCATATAGATGAGAGTTCTATGTATAGACCACACAGTCTGGTACTCAAATTCAGCAGAAAAATTAGGTAAGCAGCTAATCGTGTGAAATCTTGTCTCAGGAGGGATTTGTTCTTTTCCTGCATGATTTTTTTTTCATATCTTGTCTGTGGGCTAAGCATCATATATATTTTTGGGTTCCTTTTATATGCAGGCTTTTTATTTGATATAAAACACCTAGGCAGTTAGACAATATTTTTAATACGAAATTTCCCATTTTTCCTAAATATTATTAGGCGGAAATAAATTTTCAGGTATATTTAATTATATACACTTACATAAAAGTATATCTTTGGAAGGCTTTGATTTATAAAAATTTGCACTTACATTCTTCATCTAATTATGCTTAGGTTCTTTCTTACATTATTCTAACCACCACTCAAATGAAAATTGTCAGTTCCTAGGAGACAGAGCCTCAGTTTGAAGAGAGAAGAAAAATTAACAACTGACTGTGTAAGATCTATGCTCATGATGAGAAAATTTTAAATGAGGAGGCAGAGCAGAGCTTTTATGAAAAGAGAATCCAGGGGAAAAAGTGATTTTTAGCTTCTGAGGGAAATGGTCCCACATAAACTCGAGATCATTACAATAGATATGTGTTTCAAGTTTTTGTTCCTTAGAATATAATTTTAAGTTTTAAAATGCGTATTCTGCCATCTCATAAAAAGTATCTTAAAATTTTCATGACATTCTATTTTGGCCCCACTTGGCATAGTCTGCTGTTTACTGGTTACAAGTTTTCAACTTTGTGCATCACCAGGGCCCAGAGTGGAAAATGCAGTCCCATTTCAGGGTAGCGATCATGTTCTGTTTCTGCTGAGATTTCAGAAGACTCCTGAACGCCGTCAGGCCAGCTGACTCTAACATATGCACGAGGACCTCTCACATCTGTCCCCACACAGTTGAACCAATTATAAGCTCTGGTATCATTTTGAGGCTACTTAAAAATCCAATCTATATTTCCTGCCTTGTTGAGGTCCACAAATACAAATGGCAGAGCTCCGATCAGTCTGTGATATTTTTTTCTATCATCAGCCATGGAAATGAGCCAGAAACTTTTCTAGAATACCCTCATTACTTTTGTTTTTTGGTTTTTTAAATTTTTTTAAATTATGTATTCTACCTTAATGCAAAGCTTAAGATATATATTTACCTTTATTACTTTATGAGTGCCATCCTATATGTAGTATGACAAAGTAATGTACCTTAGAGACTTGACAGTGCCTAATAATGATTTATTATAATATATATTATAACAATGGTTAAATCTTATACACAATATTTTTGCATGATTCTAACCCCATACGTATTTAATGCTTATGATTATGTATCATATGTATATGTAGCCCTATGATATATGTAATTTTATTTTACCCAATTTTGCAAATGGGGCACTGGAAACGCAGAAAGATTTAATAAGCTGCCAAGGTCATAGAGCCAATAAGCTGCAGAACCAGCTGCAGAGGCAGTTTGTAGCTGGAATGCATGCTCTTAATGACCATCCTATGTTGTTCTTCTGATGTGACCTGCATTCCTATAACTACCTTCACCTAATGTGATGTGAATTACCATGTTTCCTCTCTAGCAAAATACCAACAGTTCTAAGAAAATTTAATAAGATATTTTTAAGGGGGAAAGGGGAAAGAAGAAAAGAAGGAAAAAAGAAATGAATAGGAAGAGAAGAGGAAAAGAGAATGGCTAGCAAGGTTCCTTTGATATCAATTAGAAAATATATATTTAAAAGCATTAATATTAATATGCCAAAAAATACATGCTCTATGTTCCTTTTTATACTAGGTTCCTTAGTGAAGAAATAAGAAAGGAAATCATTGCTGTACTTGATACTTGGGTTAAACTCTTATTTGGATGAGCCACGAGATTAAAGAAAACAACCTTAAATTTGGTAGTACTGCTGAAAAGAGATTTATAATGGGGGGAGGGGAGGCAGAGGAAGGAAATTTAAGAAGAAAAAGAGAGCCTCGGATCGCCACAAGATTTGGGTTTCATTAGAGGATTACTATAATATTACTTGGCCAAAAGGTACACGATACAAACATCATGCTCCAATTTTCAGGGTAACAAAATATAACAACCACAGTAATATTCAGGATCCACAGTGATAATAAGCTGAAATCTCTGTTGAAACAACACAGGTATACTATGGGTGTGACTGAATGAAGACAACAAGTCTACACGTTCTGTCTCTAGCATTTCTATTGCGTCTTCAACATAACTAAGGCAGTGTTTACCTGTGAACTCTTAAGATACCACATCAGAGAGAGAAGTGTTGCTGATGAAGCGTAGGGTCTGGCAGAAAGACTCCTTTGAGACTCCATCATTTGTTTGGATGGTGAGCACTCCAAGATGAGATGTGGAGGCCACTATTGTTTCGTTGTCCCTGAACCTGTTTTTCTTACAGGATGGTCACCTGCAGAGCCCCTCCTGCCCTCACAGGCCACTCCAAAGCTTACACACAAACACACACACACACACACCCCTTTCGGGGAAGCCCTTCTCCATCTCCTAGCTCCCATCATTTTGATAGCACTCAGTGCAAGCCTGATCCCTGACTGCACTTTTTCCCACCACCTCATCCAGCTCTATACAAGGAAAAGCTGTCTGGAAGAAGAGCAAGTAAGAAGAGAGAGGTAAGAAGATAATGAATCTCTCCAGTCCCCATTTCATATTGTGTGAAAGGCTGCTCCAGCCCTGAAGTCTCCTAATTACATGACTCTCTAAATTCATTGTTCCTGTATGCTCTTAGTCACATTTAACAAAAGGGAGAAAACAAGAAAGGAGGAGAAAACAGATTACTGTAATGTTCCTGGATCACATTAATACTTTAATTTCTTTCCCCATTGTTGTCTGCCTAATGTAGTCCAACATTTAGGAAATACATTACGTCTAAATTGGCAACAAAACAAAGCCCATAGATTTACTCCAATCCTAACAAAATTTTAAGTGTAGCAAATATGAGTATTCTTCCTTAACCGCACACTCCGAGCTAGTTCAGATTTCCGTGGATTCTAGGCCATTACCAGTAGATCTCAGATGGGGCCACGCTAGCACTTCAAATATATACAGTGCAACTGAGCCCAGTATTGGTGGGCACATCTAGATCTCTGGTTGCTTCATAACCCAGAGAGCACAAATTCGGAGTGCCATTACAGATGATGTACCTAAAATAAAATATTCAGATTTAATTAGAGTGTGTGTCAAAAAAAAAAAAAAAATCTGAGGGGCACCTGGGTGGCTAAGTGGGTTAAGCCCCTGGCTTCGGCTCAGGTCATCATCCCAGGTTCCTGGGATGGAGCCCCACATCGGGCTCTCTGCTCAGTGGGGAGCCTGCTTCCTTCTCTCTCTCTGCCTGCCTCTCCGCCTACTTGTGATCTCTCTGTGTCAAGTAAATAAATAAAATCTTAAAAAATAAAATAAAATAAAAAAATCTGAGAAGACTCTTAAAAGCACATATACCTCAGGTCTTACCCAAACCTTCTGCAACACACCCTTTTACAGGTTGGGCCCAGGGATTTTTTTGATAAATTTTCCAATGTGTTGGTGTTCTTCACATCTGATTAAGACTATGTGGCATATTCTCTTGGTACATGTGGCTCAGCAAAGCAAAAAGAGGTTCACTTTACTGTGGGTCCAGCAAGACTCTATCATAATCTGGATTTTAACACAATGGTGGCATGAAAAAATATGTAGTATATGCGTGAATGAATGAATGGATGAAGGAGTGAAGGAGTTGTGTGTTCTGCATCACAATCAAGCCCACTGAATTGCTTTGTGAATTTCCCTAGCAGACAAAAAAGTAACACAACTTCTGTTACTGTGGAGTGTTTCTATAAGGGGCAAAACTGGCCCCCTGCATAATACAGCATTTTCAGACTCTTTTTGTATCAGAAGGAACTTGCGACTCTAAGGCACCTATCAGTTGAATAAATACTGACTATTCACCTGCTTGGATGATACATGACATAGGCACTGGCAGAGTGCGGGATGATAGCAGGAGCATGAAGTGGCCACGATAAGGCTCCGGACCCCACAGGCTTATCCTCACGCACGGACCTCAGCCACTTCTACCCCAAGTAGTCAGGTGTGGCCAGGCCTGCATATGAATCACAGGAACAGGAGGATGGGACACATGGTGCTTCTTAACTATGGCCTCAGTTGTGAATGAGAGGCTGAAAGCTGAGGAGTGCCATGGGGGGCTATGGGGGGAACACCATTATGTTCCACAACAGCGGGAGAAGCAGGGATAGGCATCTCAGAGCAAGCACCCCTGCAGGAATCCAGCCGGAAATGTGAGGCATCACTGGGATACTTCATTTCCCTTCCACAGTAGAAGTGGCCATGGTAAAGATTTACTCATGCAATTCACAGGAAAATGAGGCACCTTTAGGACTACTGTTTCCATCTCAGATGATTCAGTTTGAATTCAACAAAGGAGCGGGAAAGTAAAGGGCTAGTGTGTTTGCTCATCTATATCCATCCCCCCTCCATCATTCTCATTTCCCTTTGGGAAAGTAAACCTACCACACACTCAATCCCATCAGTCCCAGAGCTTTGGCTCGTAGTAATGTCTAGATGGCATCCATTGTCATCTAGAAACTGCAGCCACTGTTGACCTTTTCCACTACACTGAAGGAGTCTACCTACAGAGGAAAGCCGAGGCAACTGACAGAGAAAGAGGGACAGATGAGAAAAAGGAGGGGGGGGGGGTAGGAGGGAGAGAGAGGGGATAAGAGAGACAGTGTTTAAGGTTCTGACTTCATTCATTCCTAGCCCCAGTTTCTGCCTGTGGATCTCTTGGTTATGTGCACAATACTGAATTCCTCGTTTAGCTTAAAATATGCAAACGATAGGCATTCCACGGCTGTCCCAACAGAGGTTTGGTGAAAGTTCAGTGACAGGTAGTGTCCAGAAAAAACAAAGATCTGTCCTTTTTCCTGATTGGTACATAGAATTGATATTGAGCCATTTTGGCATAGTTTCTGGATACTACCTGCCACTCTCACATCTCCAGCATGTACTCACTTCCTTCACAGGACTCACACACAGGACTCCATAAATTGTGGCATCGTCCGCTGCCCTCAGTCATGGGAATGGTACAACCGTCCACCTTGAGCTTTTTGCATATGCTTGACATTGAACATGTTAATTTTTTTTAACAGAGGATGGCATAATATATATATATTCCTCAATCTAGATGAAATGAGTTTTGCAGTCACCTCTATGAGAAAGTTTTCCTGAGATATCAAAGTGAATTGTTTAGTTACTAAACATCGCTGTATTATTTTTCAACTACATTTTAACAAGGACATTAATTATTGCTTCATTGATTTATATTTTAGGATATTTGCTTCACTCAAAAAAAAAAAATCTCTTTTCTCCTTGAACTTTCCAGATGCCTACACTTTCCCTTGATCCCACTGTGCGATCTGCTTACCTCAGCTGACAAGGGCATGCACGGCCAGGGCCTGGAGAAACCCGCGCTCAAGAGCAGAGCTGGTATAGGGGTGCACTTGCCTGGGACGTTTCTGTGCATCATGCACCCCTGTTTTTTACACTGTGCCAAGAACAATTATAAAACGTGTTCCCCAAGCAACGACCCAGGAGCAAAAATAACCTCTTGACTGTAAATTGCTGCCTTGAAGTCTTAAGGACTGTGAAGGTGACTTAACTCATTTCAACACTGAAAGGGTTTTTAATACAGGCAATGTTTTCTCCCAGAGTATTAAAGAAAGGTCTGGAAAAAGACAAAGTGAGGGGGAAATAAAGCATGAAAATGCTGCTTTAAGAATAGAGAGGATATTATCCAGTATGGTTTTTATTAAAACATTTTCCTTCACACTATAATATTCTCTTTATGAACAAAGAGGTAGGCTCGTCATTGGCTATCATCTGGCTTCATTAGGAGGACATTCAAGGTCCTCCAGGAAATGTCCCGATAAGCGCTCAGTTTTATTTTCTTTTAAAATTTCATGATCATAAGTCTTGCTGTGTACCTATGCTTCTAAATGCTCATACATATGTCTCAGTTTAATGGAAGAAGGGACACAAATTCTTTGCAGTTCCTCCAACACACCATTTATGTCTCTCTCATTCACGCACTATCGCCTCTCTGCTCCTTCAATCTAGAAGAGCCCTCTTCTACCTCGTCAACATGTAAACACCACCACCTTTCAAGACTCAGCATAAATGTTACCCCTTCTGGGAAGTATTTTTACCCCGTTACCCATTTTGCCCCTGAATAAAATGGAACCACTCATTTACTTCCTATCATAACACCTAAAATTTTCCAGTACACTAGTATGCTTACCTGCCTCTCCCTAACAGGAATACAAACTCTTAAGGGCAAGTATACCTCATTATTGTATTGCAGGGCATGCTACAGTGCCCGACATAGAGCTCATATCCCACAGTTCTACAACAAATAGAGGTAACGTGAAGGCCATAAGGACATAATAATAGGTAAACTGGTTTTCCCCATCATTTTTCTTTTCAATATTTCTACAAAGCTGGCAAAACCTTTAAAAAAATCTAATATTTCTAATCTAGTTCCAATTTACATTTAAAAATTGGGGCTAAAATTTGATAAGCGAATTGCTCAAACACAAACCTAATGATTACTGTGATTAGAACCTACAGTCATTCACTTCCACGTCAACAGTGTCTGTGACATTACACTTCCTCTCTATTGAGAGTACATTTGGATAATCTCTAAAATGCCATGGTTCGGATCTGATCATTCTTTTTTTTCTTTTTTGAGGTAAAACTGGTATAAGATTACATAGCTTTCAGGGGGCTAGCATTATAAGTTGACTTCTGTATACACTATAAAGGGATAACCACTAAGAGTCTAGTTACCATCTATCACCATACAACTGACCCCCTCCCGTTTTGCCCATCCCTCACCCCCATCTCCCCACCGGTAGCCCTCAGTGTATTGTCCTAACTATGAGCCTATGTTTGTATTGTTTTGTTTGTGTATTTGTTTTCCAGCTGCCACATATAAGCAAAATCATACAGTATTTATCTTTCCCTGTTTGACTATTTTACTTAGCATATTACCCTCAGGGTCCATCCATGTTGTCACAAATGGTAAGATTTCATCCTTTATGGCTGAGTAGTAGTCCATTGTGTACACACACACGCGCGCACACACACACAAACACACACAAACACACCACCCTCTTTGTAATTCATCTATCGAGAACACTGGTAACTTAGGTTGTTTCCATCTCTCAAACTAGTTGTTTCCATCTCTCAAACTATTGTAAAAAATGCTGCCATGAACATAGGCGTGCAAATATCTTTCCAAATTAGTGTCTTCACTTTCTTCAGGTAAATACCTAGAAGGCTAATAATAGCTGGATCATATGGTAGAACTGTTCTCAATTTTTAAGGAATCTCCATACTGTTTTTCAGAGTGTCTGTGCCAATTTACATTTCCACTAGCAGCTTTTTCTCCACCTTCTTGGGAATATTTGTTATTTTTTGTCCTTTTTATTTTAGCCATTTTGACTAATGTGAAGCAATGTTGTGGTTTTGATTTGCATATTTCTATAATTAGTGATGCTGAATATCTTTTCATGTCTTTGTTGGCCATGTTTATATCCTCTTTGGGAAAAAAAAAGTCTACTCAGACCTCCTGCCCATTTTTTATTCACAATGTTTTTTGTTGTTGAGTTACATGAATTCTTTATATGATATGGATATTAACCCCTTTTTGGATCTACGATTTGCAAATATCTTCTTCCATGCAGTAGATAACCTTTTTGTTTTGATATGGTTTCCTATGCTGTGCAGAAGCTGTTAGTTCAGTGTGGTCTTACTTATTTTTTCATTTTGTTTCCCATGTCTCTGAAATCAGAGCCATAAACACATCACTAAGACCAATGTCAAAGAGCTTACTGCCCATGTTTTCTTCTAATAATTTTAGTTTCAGATCTTGCATTCAAATCTTTAATCCATTCTGAGTTAATGTTCTTGTATGGTGCAAGCTAACGGTTGAGTTTCTTTCTTTTTTTTTTTTTTTTTTTTACATGTGGCTGTCCAGTTTTCCCAGCACCATTTATTGAAGAAAAATTTATTGAAGAAAGACATTTCAGTGTATGTTTTTGATTCCTTTGTTATTCATAACTGCCCATATATGTATGGCTTTATATCTGGGCTCCCAATTCTGTTCCTCTGATCTGTTGTTTGTTTTTATGCCCATCTCTAAAGTGTTATGGCTCTGACATTTTTTTTTGTCATTTTGTAGAAGTAATGATTCTAATACTTAAGTATAGAATCATCTTTTGAGAGATTATTGAATGGAAAGCAACAATATCATATTTATAAAATAGATGAAGATGTATAAGCCGTGGTCTTTGTACCCAGGAAAGTTGCCATTTAATCAATGTAAGATGAAAATCCTGCCTTATGGTTTATATGCCAGGACCCCCTCTACCCCAGAAATTCCAATAAGGTCTGTGAAAAATAATCTTGATATAATTTCTTATAAACAAATAGCTCATGGCACCTACAGGTCAGTCTTAATCATTTCTGCTTGTAAAAGGTTGTGTGTCATTTATCACTGTATATTATACCAAGTGAAATTTTGAGAGTTTACTCTTAAAGCAAGATTTTGGACAAACATTTTGAAGTTTCTGTTTTTTTCTAGCTTTTTTTTTTTCATATTATAGTTCTTAAATATTCACCAAATCCCACCTTTTAAAAATTTTTTGATTTGGTAAAGTTAACTGGGTAATACTGTCATTGAAAATGTCATTAAAAATATTGTACATTTCCACCAATTTTGTAAATTCATACTAAATAAAATTACTTAGTCATATTAATTCTTATTGCTTTGTTCTAATAATTCATTTATACACATCTTTTCTCAAAATTTTCCAGAGACCAGGGGAGTAATTAAATTATATTAGTTTAAATCAATAAATACTACTATAATATTGATTTAAAAATATAATTTCCAATGCCTTTCTCTAAGAAACATAGATTTCCATAAGAAAAATAAGAAACCCAAAAATATATAAAATAGGTAAGTTATGACCTCCATAATCCAGAGATGTTGGACAAAAAGCAACATAAAGAAGAGAATAAAGTTGGCAAAAAGAGTATGAGCCAGTGAGAAAAATAAGTGAAATTTAAATAGTGAAATAGTGTTTTCAAATAAATTAATAAAATCCATGGAATGAATATACCATATATATGATGATATACATATACACATATATATGACATTTATGCACATATTTATATATTTATACAAATTTACATGCATGTAACTGTAAGCGTGAAATATAAGTATATTTAGCAATGAAGAATAATGTTTTACAGAGTTCACTTGAAATTACAAATATTGGTTGTTTTCTAAACCAGTTCCTTAATATACATAGAATGTAATATAAGATAATATGTTCCTGCTAGAATACTGAAAGGCTAGTAATTATTGTCACCTTTTAAAGGAAATTTTAAATTTACCAAGAATTGGCTTAAAAAAATATCTTGGTTATACATTAAGTACTGCTCTCCAGCTATAGTCTGGACTATCAGTTCACCTAACTATTATAAATTCCTAATCAATTCAAATTAAAAATAAAACACAGTTGAAGAATTTATGTTCTAATACTATGCTGTCCAATATGGTAGCCCCTAGCCAAGAATAGCATTTAAATCAATAAAAATTTAATAAAATTAAGTCTACTTTCTCATTTGAATTGACTAAATTCCAAAAACTAAGTAGTCACACGTGAGTAGAGACAGTACAGATATGGAATATGCCCATCCATTCTACCAGGCTGTTCAAGTCTAGTAAGAGACATGCATGCCAACAGTTAATTACGGTACGATGTAACATGAATGACACAGCAGATATAAGGTGCTGCGGTAGTAAAGACACTGAATGAAGCAGACAAATGAAGTAAAGAATAACATCGGAGAAAGGATAAGCTTAAAACGTTAGAAGAAAATAAAAACATAAATCACTGTTTTAGGTTGTATGTTCTTGAGAAATGGCAGAATATCACTATGCCATATTGATCCAGATGTGCTCTTTCAGGAAAAAAGGACAAGCCTTTAGGATATATAAGAAAAATGCATATAAATTATGCCAAATTTGCACCAAAATGATTACAATAGAATGTCATGGGCAGAAATCTACTACCATGGTAATAGCATGAATGGACTTTGTTTAGCCCCTTCCTGTATGAAACAGCTCCTCCAGAGGAAACAGGATTTTAAAACAGCAAACCAGCAATGTAAGATCTCTCTTTGGGTATCAAAGTTGTGTATAATATGCAAGAATGTTACATTTTACTATATATTTCTAAAATCTGCTTTGTAGCATCAGATAGAACAGAAAAAAATGTTCTCTAAAACAAAAAGTGCTTTAATTAGAAGTATAAATTTGGTAAATAAAATGCAAATGGAAAATATTTGGTTTTATTTTTTGAATTATTACCATAGTTACTTTCCATTACATACAGATTTGTTAAATTGGTTGTAACTCCATCTGCTTTTATTTTTAAGAACACTTGAGTTTTTAAATATGTTCTGTGTATTTACATAAAGATTATAGACAGCAAGGTTCTCAAAGACAAGTGGCAAATTACTGTTTCTGCTTCTTCATATAAAAAAAAAATAGATATGCTCAGAAGTCATTTTTTTCCCAAAACTGTAAAAATTTATATAGATTGCAAAGCTCTATTTTAAATATTTACAAAATCGTAAATTTCACTGGCCACTATCATCTTGGTGATAACACCTTGTTTCCAGACTAACCGGTGGTGATGGAGAATTTGAGGAACCTGATGTTTTCACATAAGGAGCTCAGCATAACCTAGTGCTTAGACTGTGGGCTTCGGGCCAGGTGTGGGGTGGAGACCCAGCATCACCTCTTAGTAATGGTGTAATACTGGGTATGTGACTGAGTCTCTGTGAGCCTCAGTGTTCTCATTGTGAAACGGGGATTCCAATAGTCATCCCAACAAACATTTATTAAGGACCTGGGTATGCCAAGCACAGTGGAAAATGGTGAGGTGATAATATTAACTTATAGAAATGCAAATACAAAGTCACTCAAAATGTCACTTTAACAGGGGATAGATAAGGCAACAGGTAAAATTAGGAAAATTCATAAAATTTTCAAGTACCATTTGTTCACAATAATTCTTAATTGCCTTAAGCTTTTGTTCTCTTTACAGAAACCACAAATAGCAATCATAGACCATGACTTATAGTTTGTTAATGTGAAAGAAATCATGGTGATATCTATCTAATCAGCAGATTCACTTGGAAGGAAAGAGCTTGTTTTGATAGACAAATAGTGATAGATAAATGACACAAATTTAAATATAATATTTCAGAAGGAAATGTCTTATAATAAGTTCTTGCTTTAACTGATTCTTTTTATTCCTGGGATAGAGAAATACTGGTCTTCCATCCATCTTGTGTGAGAGTTCTTATCGTTATGCCTGGAGCACAATGTGTGCTCACTCTGTGTGGTTTTACATTTTGAAAGTCATGTGCTTCCTAAGGTACCTACGGTTATTCAGTTGCTTGTGAAAGATCTCTGACTCGGTGCATTTTCCTGCTGAATATTTTTATGTAAATTTAATGTATGCATCTATACACTGAGGGTCCTTGGTGTTGTATCTCCCTCCCTTATGACAGCCCACTTCCAGCTTGCTCAGACATCAACCGCACATCCTCGCATGAATTATGCACTTCTGTGTCCCCAGCTCATGTGGAATATTAAGACAGAAACTGAGGAGTCGGAGATTACGTGGCTGCCACGGTTTTGTACACGTGTACAACAGAGTGTTCCTTATAGCCCAAACCACAGCCAGAAGAGCACCCAGGAGAGACAGTTCTTTACTCCCTGTTCCCCTCCAGGGAATGGTGGGGGTGCCAGGTTCACCAGGACAATCCGTACTGTCTGTACCACATGGTAGGAGCCCCGGGATTCCATGGCTTCCTGAGGGTGACTGGACATCTGTTTGCCTCCCCTATGGGAGGGACAGATAAGGAAGCCAGAGGGGAAGGCAGAGGAGCGACCCTGGATATAAATAAATCCTTTCTGGAAGGGGATGCAGAGGAAAGAGGAAGGAAGGTTCCTGGCTTCCTTCTCTTTATTCCCCTGGAATGTGAGCAAATGGCCGCTGGGAGAAAAGCCTGTAAGTCTCTCCAGAAGTTTCTATCTAGAGGGCTGCAATTAAATCATCCCTTGAGTTCTTTACTCAAAAAGCCTGGATTGCCCTCTACCCCCCAAGCTCATTCCTTCTCCCACAACTTTCTTGGTAGACTTGCTGTTCTTTATTGTACTGGGGACATTTCTTTCCCCACATGGTTCCTTGTCTCTTTATAAAAATATGTCTTTGTGTTCCCCAGTGGAAGAGTAAAACAGAACCCAAGTCTTCTACAGTTCTATCTCCCAAAGATCTTTCCCAAAGGAAAAAGGCAGTCTCAAATGTCTGAAATATATACTCTGCATTAGGAACTTGTCTAGGCATTTTATATCTTTTCTTATTTGACCTTCATAATCATTATTAAAGACAGATATTATTTACTTTTTGTTAAATGGCTTTTATGAAGCTACATGCTTTTGAGACTGGGAGTTGCAGGATTCCAACCCAATTCTTTGGAAAATATATTTTTCTTAAATTGAAAATAAAGAACAATGTATTCCAAAGACAAAGGATCAGTGATACTTACCAATGATAACTCAAGATTAAATGTTACAAATCCCACTTGCAGGAGGGGAAAATGTATCATTTGTCCACTTTTAATGACCTCTCAAACCATTTATCAAAACTTTCAGTTTTTCTAATAAAGACTTCGATGGTTTTAAATAAACACATACAGGCTTGTTGTCATAGATGTATGTGTTCAATATGACTTAGAAAATACACAAGTAATTTTATGTTAGAAGAGATCTATAAAAACAATGACTCATTGACATTTCAAACAGACAACAATGATTCATTCAATCTAGGGAGCTGACACAAACGATGCCCAGAGCCGAGCAGTTCTGTGCAATGTAATCAAGGGGTCCACTGAGGACAGCAGGATCTTCAGGACACAAGCACAGAGGTGTAACAAGGTCCTTGCCCTGGTTCTGACAAGTAAAATAATTTTCCTGAGAATCGCCCCACTTTCTCTTCTACTTCACAACTGCATTCTCTGCCTCACAAAGTGACTTCTCCACGGCTGACAGCGTTCACCTGAGCTGTGTGCGGGCTTCACTGAGAGCGCAGCGCACAGCTTACAGGCGGATCATTCTACACGGCCTCCCTATGCACTCCTGCTCTTCAGGGACGGTCGGTGACGACTCTCCTAGCAGCCTCTAAAGTCTTCACAGTCATAGTTCTAAACACGACAGCTTTCATGTCAGGGCAACATACTAACTTCTTCTTTAAGTTCAGGGTTTGGTTATGACTCCCCCTGTGAAAGATGAGGCGTGGCCTCCACAACCACCCCCTCCTCCACGGGGCAACACACACACACACACACACACACACACACACACACACACACACACCCCCCTCTTATAAACCTTTCTAATATAATTCCAGTATAACTTTAATTAGATGAGAATTAAAGATTGCATCATTATGACGGGTAAACACTATAAAGTAGTTACGATACGATGTATTTTGTTAGCATTCTTTCGGGGTGCTTCTAAGTTTAAGTGCAGTATTTATAGGCAGTACTTAACTCCAAATTCTGCCTCATTTGCACAAACTTTTGTACAGTATATTAAAACAATCAGGTATTCCATCAATGTAATCTTAATGAAGAAAATTCACCTGAAACTTTATGACAGGTTTAAATCTTTTTTTTCCTCCACTGGATGAACATTGCTACTTTGGAGTATCATTTGAACTCTTTCCAAGGGACCCCAACTTTCTTTGTGTGTCGGAACCCCTGTATCCTGGATATCACGTCTTCCTCCTTATCCGGTTATCCTCTCTGTTGTGGAGATTCTATTTACCAGTAACTTCCTGAGAAAGAGTATATGAAGAAGGCGGGAACGTGCTGAGGCACCATCTGAAGCTATCTTAGTTCTGTCCTAAAGTTAAAGAACACAGTTTGATGATGTATGTGTAATGAGAACAAGGATCGATGGCCAAAGAGCTCACACACTAGACTTGCAGAAATTCTATTCCTGAGGCCAAACCCATGACGATGAGAGGTTCCACGTTGCTGCCTACATTCCAGTTCCACATACAGCAATATGGCCGCTGTGGGCAGCAGGCTTTAGGAGACTTTCAACCTTTGGGTGTGAGGCTTGGAAGCTGCATTACCAGGGAATCAAGCCCCTGCCCAGTGGTGATCACAGGTAGGGGAAAGTAGCACTATAACACAGAAGAATTGAGGCTTCATTCCTTCTTGTAAGCTCAGTGTTCATGGAAAAAGAAGCACTAGCCCCTCACCAGGTAGGAATCAGGCACGAGGGTTTAAGGGCAGTGACCAGCCAAGATTAAGCTCCAACAGGAAACTAATTTAGAGCTTTATAAGAGACCTGCTCCTTTTTTGGGATATTGGCCTATAGGAGATCCATCTTGGATAGGTTAGTTGTTTTTCTGAAGTCCTCTCCCATGACCCAGAAGGCTTTTCTCCAACCAAACACTGTGGCATTCCCAATAGAGGAGTGGGAAGGAGGTTTAGACATCGTTAGGTTGCCACTACCAGTGGAAAATCAGGGGCCACTGTGGCAAAGGGGAGAAAGGACTGTTCTTTGCTCCCAAGTGTCTGGATATCCCTCCAACACTCCAACTGTGTGTAAGGGAATCGACAGCTGGACAGTCAATACCCCTGCATGAGCATCTGAGTCAAAAGATGACTCTGAGGCTGTAGGACAGGGAGGTTCATTCCACGAGAATGACAGTAACCACCCTAAACTCACCAGGGGTCAGTGCAGTGTGGGGTCCTCCTCATGCATGTCTTCGGATAAAATGTGTCCTATCCTAAGAGCCCCTGCAGCCTAGGAAACCGGTGCTGAGTCCGACTGCACACATCCTTAGGTAATCATGAGGGGAGCATCCGACAGTGTGTGTGTGTGTGTGTGACAGAGAGAGAGAGAGAGAAAGAGAGAATGAGAGACTGGATCATGGGAGGTTCTGGTTCTTCTTCCTTTGATGGAGGAAATAACTCCATCTGAAGTAGTTAATCAACAAGGAACTTTCTTCCAGTCAACTCATTCCCTGGTTCTCCTATTTCTTAAGAATAGTTGAAGTTAATTCCTGTGAACAATGAGAAGTCATACATTCCAACGGTTGTGTACTTAGCATCTAATAGACATTTCAATATCCAAGGGTGTTTTGTTTTGTTTTAAAGCTGATTCTTCCATTTGTTTTCTGAAGCATATGTTGGGTGGGTACCCAGAAAACTTCCTCACTGCGCCAAATGTCGTGCATAAGGAACATATGGCAATATGGGCGGTAATACCACACATGCATGTCAGATCTACTGAAGCAGGGTTTCTTCAGAAAAATTCAGCCAGATGGATGAGTGAATAGGTGTGTAAGTTTGTCATTGCCCACTGCTTTCCAAAGATCAGCCAGGGCTCAGTCTGGCCTGGACACCAGACACGGACGAGGGAACCCGCCCCCAGACTGCAGGGCTCAAAGCTGCAGGGCCATGAACACCAGTCGCTTGCCTGGTGTTACCAGGTGCCAGGATGCCACAGCATTGGGACACCAGGAAACCTTTCCCCAGGTCTGCACTGCCAGATGTGCCTTCTCAGCTGCTGAGCATGGATGTTCCCCTGGGGTGACAGGAAGCTGGAGGCTAAACTGCAGAGCCTTTACCCTCGGGCCCTGGAGCTCTGCAGGAAAGCAGATTCTTCTCAGGGAGGCAAGCCAACTGGTGATCAGTCCAAGAGAGGCTAGCCCTCATTTAGCAGTAGAGAAGTATATGTTGGGAGACATTTTTCATCAAAAACCCAAAGGTCTCTTTCCATGGTCAACTGACAATGTTCTTTTGAGAAGTCGGATTCTGTTCTAATTCTTCTTTTTTATGTGGCTTCTTTTCCTTCTTTTTGGAAGTGTATAGGATACTTTTGATGGAGAACTTTTTGTCGCTTAAGATCTTAAATTGCACAGTGATGTATTTTATTATAAGCCTATTTTCCACCAATGTGCTGTATAAAAATAACTGTTCCACCTGAAACTCCAGTTTTTCAGTTCTTAGAATTTTACTTGAATTAGACTTTGATGGTTTCTCTCTCTCCAATTCTTTTTACTTTTCTGATTACTCAGCAATTATACCCAGAAATAGTCTGCTCTTACTTTATCTTTCTTTTCCTAGTTTACATCCATGTACATCAGACACCTCGGGTCATAATCTCATTTCACCTTCCAATCTGTATAAAGACATTTTCAATTTTGCTTTCATATCTTTAATGTTCAAAAATGTTATATTAGGTGACTACTTTATATTGGGCACAGATATTGTTGAATGCAGTATCTTCTCTAGGTCTATAAACATATTTTGGATGATTTTTGAAGTTTTCTTTCTCCTGCATTTGTTTCCCTCAAACTGTTATGCCCATTTATCTTTGCTTCTGATTTCATAAGTATCTAATCATCTTAGGTTGCCTCTTCCTAGTTACTGGTAGGTTAATTAAAAGTAGAGTGAAGTGTCCAATGCACATTTGGGGCTAAATGACTCAACGCTGTGTTTCATTAAGGGATCCGGTATCATTTACTCTTTTCTCTCGGAATAATGAGGTTCTCTCCCCTACTTCAACTATCACGAATATTTATTTCCCCCCTCCCTACATGGAAGACAAAACCCTGCACGACAGCATTTTGGGAAACAAGTGAGAAGAGATTGTGTGCATGTGTCAGAAGAGGGAAAGCTCAACATTCACTATATAAATTTTCACCTTGTCCTCTTGCATTCATTGCTGCCCCTCTAACGTCAACCATGATTTCTGATTCAACATAACTTATGTTTTATGGTCTCTACACAAGAAATCTCCAGTCTCCTGCGAGGGTGAGGGAAGGGCTATCAACCAGGGTCTCAGAGCAGAAGGTTCCAGGTCGTGCTTTAATCAGACTGCAAAACAATCCTCTTTTATCCAACACTTTGTAGAGATTGGATGTCTCCAATCCCTGGGCTTTTGGGGGATTGTAGACTTGACTCAGTCAGCCTTCTTGTGCTGAATCAGTCAACTCCTCCATCTGCTTTGTGATTCCAGATTATCATTGCCTTGTCTCCAATTTTCTGTCCTTTTTGATATCCATTATATGAAAAGCCCTTTCCTCCTACTTCAATGAGACTTTGGAAAGCCAAGGTGGAGAATTATCTGGTAAATTCACCACCTTTGTCTAGAAGTCTTACCACAAATGTCACAATAACAAACCCCGCAACATTTGCAAAGAAATCTGAGGACCGAGATCCCTGAGATTATAACCCTGTGCTTCAGAGAAGATGCAGAGCTCAAACTGCACATTCCCACAGGGATGCACAGAAATGAGGACTGTAAGCACTTCTATAATGTGCATGGGAATCTTCCATTGAAATTCTTTAAATCTACCTGTTTTACTCTGCTAAAAAAAGGCGGGTCCATAGGTCTCGTCACAGGGACAGCACAGTAGAGGGAAGAGTTACAGAGAGGTCATGTCAGCTCTACTCTCTTCAAAGTGAATTTATGGGGCATCGGGTGTTGGTGCTAGTTTTATTTCTCATCAGTGGAAAGGTAGGTACTCATAACCCTATACTGTAAGAAGCCACACGATTCAGAAAAGTGCTGACAGTGCATAATTTGCATGGGTTCTGAATATTTTCATTCAGTGCAAACAGAAGCTTCCTGTAAGGTACATTTGTCAAATGTTTTCATCGATTCCATTTCTTGGAAGTTATACAGTTTAGATTCTGAAATAATGTGCTAATAGAACTTTGAACCATGAGAAAGCAAATACGGAGCTGAGTTTTAGCTTATGTGATCTTTAAAACTCTAGTCAATTCAGCAAAATAGAAGTAATATCAGTGTAAACATAAATCTATTTTTCTTGTACAGCAATTATGCAAAACATTTATTTAAACTTTGTATTTTTCTTTTTCAATTGATTGCTCTGGCTTTGTAAAAAACTGCATAGCTAGCCTATACAAACTTTAGGCTAAAAGATGCTGATACTTCAAATCACTCTTTTTTTTTTTCTTCCTGCATGTCATATTCATAGCAATCCTTCAAATAATGAAGCCAAATTACTCAGTGAGAATTCTGCCCTGGCTATGATTTTGTGGTCGGGACTATACAAGAGTAGATTATTACTTAGGACATACTTAAAAAGAAAATGTCAGTGTATCACATATTTTCTTTCATTTACAAAAATTAGTTTCAATTGCAAAGTGGAGGTTTCAAAAAGGAAAAATTATCATTCGTGATGAAACACCTGATATTGAAGTCCAGAAAGACAAAGTAGCAACCCAGGCATTCTATGTATGGCTGGGGGAACGTATGCAGGGAATTTTCCATGCGATTCCTTTTCTCACCTATCACTTATGCACTGTTGTGTAATGTGTCAATTCAACTAAGCTGGGATCACATTCCCAAGAATCTTCTCTCCTTTACATTCTGGGTTATTTGAGCAAAAACGAAATCTGTGAGATTTGGATGACAAAAGTGAAGCATTAGAAGATTCTCCTCTTTGGTGATCTTTTCTGAACCTTGACCTCCTCCACTGAACCTCCATCCCCTCCATTATGATAGTTAAAGAACTATTCCTGCTCTGAGCTGCACTACTGTATGTCATTATTTTTACAAATTTCTACATGTATAAAAAAAATCACATTTCCTACGATTTTGAAACTGAATTAACATTTAAATGCAATTCAGTTTAATGAAAAGAAAAATCCTCAAAAAATTCTATTTCATTTCTAGCTATAAAATTGGGGTTATCAGACTATCTTAGCCCCATAAATCCAAACCTTTAAATTAAGTGCAATATATTTTTGTAAAATGCTATTCCTACACTAACAGAAAATAGTTACTTTTGGTATATTATATATCAAGCTAAGCCAGGTCAGTGTCCTCTAAATTATCTGCCATAAAAGGGGGAAAGGGAGAAACAGCCTCCCAAAGGAAATTACATCTCATAGGAGACGAAGGCTATTTTAAATTTTTCAGGTTTTAGAGAAAAATAAATCTTTTGTATATTACTGATGTAAAATTACTGATTTATATTCTAACGCTGCTTCTGTAACTTCTAAATAGACAGGCCCAGAAAATATATGTATGTGTACTTACACTTGTAGACAATGGTCAGACTCTAGGTGTCCCATTCCCAAGCTCTATGTCTTGGTGTTTGTGCCTCTGTGTGCATTCCCTGCCCTTGAGTGTAGACGGGACCTATGAATTGCTTCTAAATGAGAGAATGCAGCAAAGGTGATAATGAGGCTCCATTTGCTTATAGACTCACTCTTTATTCTCATCTGGCCTTGAAGAAGCAAGCTGCCATGTTGTAAATTGGTCTATGGACACCTCACAAGACGGGAAAATGAAGGGAGCCTCTTGGAGCTAAGGGAGACCACTGGCAACAGTCAGGAAAAACTGAAGCTCTCAGTTCCACAGCGGCAATAAATGTATTCTGCCAATAGCCAGGAGAACTAAGAAGTGGACTTTTTTCCCAGTGGCGCCTCCAGATGAGAATACTTCCTGCCAACACCTTGACTGCAGCTAAACACAGCAGGTGAGACCCTGAATCAAGATCCAGCTAAGCTTCCCAAACATCCAACATACAGAAGCTTGAGAGAGTAAATATTTGTTGTCTTAAGTGTTAAAGTTTGAGGATATTTGTGGCACAGCAGTAGATAACAAATACACTTGAATACATACACTGGCACATCTATCCATGAGTTCATATTAATATTCCAATCCAACACAATAGAGATTATTCTACCTTCTTCCTGTCCTTATTTGTAATTCCTTTGTCCTATAGTGAGAAATGTGACCCTCACTGACCACTATATATTTCATTTGTCCAATTTTATTATACACATAAGGTAGTTTCAGAATTTCTAACTTATAAACCACACAAAATGCAAATTGTGCATAACGCGAACTATAGCATAATGTCTAAATAGTTATCTTTAGCCTTACAATATGCTGTCAAAATGCTGTTTTAGAAGTTTACTTAGGTCAGTTCATTTCTTTTTCATCCATTTTACTGTGGTTATGTTGTTACTTGTCACACAGGTTCATTTGTTATATTTTGCATACTATTTGGTGTTTTCCTTATATCCTGGCTGACATAAATTACTTATTTACCCTTTTGGGTATGTGAAGTAGTCCCATGACTTTAAGAGTCAAACCTGGACCAAAGGTTATCTCAGTGTCACTTCCTTATTATCCTTACTCCATCGTTCCCATGCCCCTCCAAGTTTTGCACTCCATCCCCACCCACTCCCTACTGGTAATCAGTTTCATTAGTTTCTAGATTCTCATTCCTGTATTTCTCTTCTCTAGATGAGTAAATACACCTGTATTTGCTCATATTCCTTTCTCTCTGTTTTTCTTTTCTATACTATTGACGCCTTTTTTGCACTTTGCTTTTTACTTTCTTACCTTACTATACACGGGGGCTCATTCAGTGTTAGTTCATACAGAACTCTGGTATTCTATCAGAGCTGCGCAGTAACACACTGTGTAAATCTGACATAGTTTAGTCACCTATCCTTCTGAGTATATGTATCTAAACTGTTTCCATGATTCTGAAATTGGAAACAATACTACAACAAATATCTACGAGCATGAGTATTTTTGTGTTTTTGGAGGTGCATCTTCAGGGTAGTGTCCTAGAAATAAGATCAGTGAGTCAAAAGGTAAGTGCATATATAGATTACGTTTAGCTACTGTCAAATTCTTTCCAGAAAGAATGGTACCAGTTTGCTTTCCATTAGAAAATATTGAAAATGTCCACAGAATGTTTTATATATATTCTTTTCAATCTGATGAGGTAAGATATTGTACACTTGTACTATTTTATTTTGTGTATATTTATGAAGGGTTTAGAATTTTTATAAAAGGGTCGAGGAACATTTTAATGACTTTCTGGAGAAATATCTTGTATATTTTTCTCATTTTGGTCCTTGGCCCTTCAAATGATAAGACACACACACACAGACACAGAGATCTATTAGTCCTCACTTTCGGTTTTAAGTTACACATATTTTTCTCTCAGTTTGTTAGGATTTTTTTGTTGTTGTTGGTATTGGCGTTCTGGTTTGGGGTCTTTTTTTATTATTAGTTTTTGGAGTTGATTTTTTTGTCATGCAAAATTTGTATCACTTCTATATAGTCTAATATATCAATCTTATGTTGACTTAGGATTTTGAGAACTAATAAGCAAAGTTTATAAATATTTGGGTTACAGGGTAATTCCCTCACAGTCTTCTTATAGGACTCAATGCTTTCACATTTAAATATTTTATTTATTTATTTGACAGAGAGGAGAGAGAGATCACAAGTAGGCAGAGAGGCATGCAGAGAGAGAGGGGGAAGCAGGCTCCCTGCTGAGCAGAGAGCCTGATGCAGGGCTCGATCCCAGGACCGTGAGATCATGACCTGAGCCAAAAGCAGAGGCTTTAACCCACTGAGCCACCCAGGTGCCCCTCACATTTAAATACCTAATCTATATGGAGTTCATTCTTGAGAACAGTGTGAGGAACAGAGCTCACTTAATCTTTTTCTGAAAGGTTACTCAATTGTTCCAGTACCATTTATTAAGTAGTACATTATTGTCCCAATGTTTTGAAATGCCATATTCATATATATTACATTTCCATATGTTTTTGGGTCTACTTCTTGGCTTTCTCTTCTATTTCACTGATTTGGCTATTCATGGAAGAGCATCACAACATTGCAATTATAGAAACTCGTGATATGCTTTAATATCCAGCATGGCTGGTCTTTCCATGTTGTTTAACTTTTTCAGTGTTTTCTAAACTATCTGTGAATGTTTATTTTTCAGTATGACCTTCTGAATCAAACTATCTAACTTCACAAAAAATGCTTGTGTATACTTATTGGGGTTCCATTATGTTCATAAAGTAAGGAAAACCTTCCTGTTTGTAATGTTAATCTATTTCATCTAAAAACAAATAATCTCTCTCCACTATTTTAAATCTATTCTTTCAGTAGTGCTGGAAGGTTTTATTTAGATTTTTCAAATTTCTTATTAAATTAATTTCAAAGTAGTTCATTTTTTGTTTTTATCGATAATTGTTACCATTTGTGTAAATGAGGGCTAATAATTTTTGTTTCTATTTTATCTGCTCACTTACTTTATTCTTTTATTATTGGGAATAGTTTTATCATTTGCACACTAGGGTTTCATAAAATTATTATGCCCCAATTAGTTTATCTTATCTAATTACATTGGCTGATGCTCCCATGAAAATGTTTTGTTTTTTTTTTTTTTAAATGTTGAAGTATAGTAGACAAAGGAGGCATCCTTTCCTCTTCCCAATCTTACTGGAAATGCCTCATGCCTGTATTTTCCCTGATGATTAAAATACTAGCTTTGGGCTTAAAGTGTGTGTGTTTGTGTATGTATATAAAATGGAGGAGTCCTATTTTTCCATGCTATGGAATAATTTATAGACCAATGAGATGAGTTAGTGTCTTTAATGTTTGTTTCCTCTCTGAAATCATTCTGGGCTTGGTGCTTTTGTGTATGGGGGAAGTAATTCCTTAATAGTTTTCTTTTTGAAATGAAAAAAAAAAGTCTTCTATGGTTATAGAGTCCTCTCCTCAGAACTCTGAATATGATTTCTTTAGTGATGAGGAAGATCTAGGGAGCAATCTGTGTCATAGACAGCTCTATATTTTTTAAATGTCACTTCACTGTTACACTGAATCATTATCTTCAGATGGACTTAGGGCTAATGTATTTTGTTTTCTCCAAAGATAAATTGATTCTTTATTTAAATATGCAGCACAGGGGCACCTGAGTGGCTCAGTGAGTTAAAGCCTCTGCCTTCAGCTCAGGTCATGATCTCAGGGTGCTGGGATCGAGCCCCGCATCAGGCTCTCTGCTCAGCAGGGAGTCTGCTTCCTCCTCTCTTTCTGCCTGCCTCTCTGCCTACTTGTGATCTCTCTCTGTGTCAAATAAATAAATAAAATCTTTAAAAAAAAAATAAATATGCAGCATAGCCTCCTTCATCTGTGCTTACATCATGAATTTTCAGGCTAGTCAGAATTCAGCTTACTACATCTCTCAAAAGTCTGTTGTTAGCCTCGTTCAGACATTGTCACATATAGTCAAGGTATACCATTCTCTTCTGGGACTTTGAGCATACTGAAATAGAAGATGGAGTATAATGATAAGTATGACATCTGATATTCAACTTGAACAAAATAAGAAATATAGAAAACTATACTTGACATCTCACCCAACCAGCAGTAGGTTTGAGTAATCCATTTTCTTCTTTTAAATCTTAGAAATCAAAAATAAATAAATAAATAAATAAATAAATAAATAAATAAATCTTAGAAATCCTTCTAAGTTCAAATTGAAAAAGTATAGATTTGGACTCCATTCGGAGTGCAGAAAAAGTATGTAACATTTTTCAAAAGCTGTGCTTTTTTTTTCTTCTCTACATGACAGTATTTCCTTGAGAGCATAAATCACTTAGGATATTATTTTATTCCATTGGGGAAAAAACATGATGACTTGTCTATACCACTTTTTTGCAAGTTGATATTGTCAAGCAAATACTAAATTCAATGACGAAAGAAGGAAATGTAATCATCAGTGCTACAAAGTCACTAGGATTATTTATACAATCCAGTAGTAAAAGGACCTAAGAGAATTTTTTTTAATGTGCTGAAGCCTAATATATGGTGCTAAATGTCACCCACCATCTCTATGATCCCGAGACCCTCTACTCAGAAACTCTTCCTGGTTTCTCAGAAACTTGTTACATGGTCAGTGAGTGAGGATTTCCCAGCCTTTTAACTCTCTATATAAACAGAAAAGCTCAGCCAATCTCTTGGTATTATTTGAAATTCTAACCTAAGCATATTTTAAAACTCAAAAGAAATAAAGGCAACAAGAGCGATGTTATTTTGTTTTCCACTCTCATCTTTGTCAGGATTCCTTGCAGCAGAGCATGATTCAATTGTGAGCTGCTGTTGACAATCAGAGACAGAGAAGATGTTTTGGATGAGGAGAGCTATAAAAGCAAACAAAGGAGAAGGCAGGAGCAAGGTCGGTTTCGAATTTCCAAACCAGACAATTAGCCAGAAGATTCTACTATGAAGGCACAGAAGGAATGATGCTGAAGAACAGACTCCTGGTTCCCAAACTCAGGATTAGTGAGAAGACATTGCAATGTGCTTGCCACAGAGGAAGAGCATTCCTAATTCTTCAGCAGCTTCTACCAGAATGCATTAAATACCTGAAGCCTACTACACCAAACACACACAGCTCTATCCAAAGTGCTCAACAGCTTAGAAAGAAGTTAGTGCCTCATCAGCTCACCTGTCTGAATTCTCATTTTCCTAATGAAGATCCCGAGGAAGCTGTGTGGTGTGAGAAATAAACCATAAATAAAGTGGAGAAAATTAGATACTATGAAGATGCAGATACAGAGTACAGGTAATTATGCAAAAATAAACATAAAGGATGAACTGGACAAGATGCACCTTCTATAATAAATGAAGTCACAAGGTACTAATTCTATAAATTGCTTCACCATGTCATGGAAAACAAATTCCCTGATGAAGTGGGAAGAGAATTGTTAGCATTTGATGAATCTCATTTAAAATCTTGACTCTGCTATCTAGTAGTTTTTGGCAAATTACTTAATCATATATGCTTGTGTTTTTCCCCTAAAATCGACGATAATGTTTACATTATATAGTGTTGTGGTAATGTTTAAATGAAGTATTGAATGTATTTCAGAGTCCAGACATCTGTTCTACTCTTAATACTATTGTTAATGTTCACATTTTCAAGTTTATATATAGTTCCTATAGCCTGTGACCTCAGTGATTAAAGACAACTTCCAAGAAGCAAGGTAATATGAAAGTGATTATGCCACATTAGTGAAAGTAGAGAGGCGGAAAAACACCCCAATATTTCTAATATCATTACTCAAATGCCAGGCGATCAGGGAGTAGTTTCAATGCTCTCATCAGTATGCTAATAAGAAGAAGGAATTTCAGGAGCAAGGAAATGAACCTAAGTCTTGAGGACAAGCAAAGAGTTCACCTTCTAAAATCCCAATGTGGTCACTGCTCGAGCCATGCCCAACCATCCACCTGCTCCCTCTGGCAGCTGTACAGGCTGCTCCCACTGTCAATGGAGAAGATGCTGCCACCAAAGATTCATTGAAATTGTTGACATGAAAGGTACTAAGTAAATGCAAAGTATCATCTTACTCTTAAATGTGGTTCACAGAGGTTATTCTCAGATAATTCTGATGTGGTGGAGATTTCAGAATATAAATTAATGCAAATTTAAATTAAAAAATGACAGATTGTTTAAAAACACACTGATGAGATCCATTATAATTTTAGATTTAGAAGGAATCAAAAATTCTGTGATTGTTGTGCTCGGATTTAGAAAGTGAAGTAGCTATATATTTCAATTATATATAAAATATAATTCAGTTCAGGCCTATAATTCACATTTAATACAATATGTGAAAATTCTACAGACATAATATTTATTATATGAACATGTACTTTATTAAAATAGTCTTGTAGGCACAATAAATCATAAATTGTTATTTGTGTATTAAACTCAAATACAAGGCATCCAAATTGGCAAAGAAGAAGTCAAACTCTCACTCTTTGCAGACGATATTGATACTTTATGTGGAAAACCCAAAAGACTCCACTCCAAGACTGCTAGAACTCATACAGGAATTCAATCAAGTCTCAGGATATAAAATTTATGCACAGAAATCAGTTGCATTCCTATACGCAAACAGCAAAACAGAAGAAAGAGAAATTAAGGAGTCAATTCCATTTACAATTGCACCCAAAACCATAAGATATCTAGGAATAAACCCAACCAAAGAGGCAAAGAATCTGTACTCAGAAAACTACAAAGTGCTCATGAAAGAAATTGAGGAAGACACAAGGAAATGGAAAAAGTTCCATGCTCATAGATTGGAAGAACAAATATTGTGAAAATGTCTATGCTACCTAAAGCAATCTATACATTTAATGCAATCCCTATCAAAATACCATCAATTTATTTCAAAGAAATGGAACAAATAATCCTAAAATTTATATGGAACCAGAAAAGACCACGAATAGCCAGAGGAATGTTGAAAAAGAAAACCAAAGTTGGCGGCATCACAATT